>BQNB010033795.1:26348-52048 GCA_026074375.1 Tanacetum coccineum | reverse complement strand
AAATACCCTTAATGTTAAACCAAATTCACCAAAAGTCCCTTAACCCTAACACCGTTAGCCTTTTATTAATAAAGGACTAACAGTCGTTATCTTTTATAAAAACCTAAAACCAAGTTATAACCAAGCCCACTTAACCACACCCGGCCTAATTCCCTTTTAAAATAAACCTGGAGCCCAACGTTCAAATACAGTTAAAAAGGGCGTGAGTCTCTTTTTATTGTTCATCATCTTCTTAAATCAATTACCCGTCAAAATCAAAGGGGTAATTTAAATTGATGATGTGGCATCAAGATTCGAGTACCAAGTTATGAGTTGGCAGAGTAAAACGTCACCAAGGCCTCTCATTGGCCAAGATACCTCAAGGAGGACACACGTAGATGTAAGGAAACACACAAGGAAGGGAATTTTTGCACTAAATCCTTTGCTAAAGAGGCACAAGTACTCTGACACACGGATTGCCACGCTGGCAATCCATGTGCTCACTTAATGATCCAATAGTGTAGATTGAAGAGCCAATGATTAGATGATTTGAAGGGACGAGATCAAAAGCTAAGAGAGCGTGTATTCAGACCTAAAAGCTTCTTCATCTCCTATAAATAGAGATCACTCCTCACTCACAGGATTATCTTTTCAGTATCTAGTTAGCTAATATAGGAGTAGTGTAGAAATAGCTTTTAGCTTATTGTCATTTAATCCTTGTAATTTTCATTTAAAAAGCTTTGTAATTCGTTTTCATCAATAAAATTTGCAGTTTACTTTTAAACTTGTGTTTTAATTTTTTTTTACTTAATATGCAATATGGTTTGATAAGTTTCAATAAGCTCTTAATAAGCTTTCTCATTCACTACTCAGACTAGTTAAATACTTATTTAAGCTCTTAAAGCCTAAATGAGCTTAATAATATTCGAATCCACTCCCAAATATTACCACAGCTTATGAAATGGAAGGGAAACCAAACATGGATGGGTTTCCAGGACAATACCAGCTTATAACTTGATAAGCTGGAGCTTGTTGATAGCTCATTTGAGCTTAATCTTAGCCTTGTTTAGAGCAAAGGCTCCTGTAAGTTTCTTCTTTACATTTAGGCTTAAATTTACACTATTAGTTTTAATCTTTTTCATCTGCTTATTGTATGCTTATTTTAGTTTAGATCTGCTTATTCTGCTTATTTTAGTCATATAATGCTTAATATGCTTATTAGTTAGTTTATATCATAGTTTGCTTGTTAAATTCATAAAATTGTTTAAAAATAACTAAAAATATTAGCATAATTGTTAAGTTGGTTGTTTGTGCTTATTTGCTTATTGAAAAATGTTCAATAGGTCTGTTTTAAGCTTGTAATAATCTGGTATTTGCAACTTGATCTTTAAATCTCTAATTCATAAGCTTGAAATGGGATTTTGTGATTTTAAGGGGTATTTTCTATTGACAGTACTAACTAGAGTTAGTACTGTCATAAGACATTTGTCCTTTTGGATCAATTCTAAATCACATTAATAGGTTTATGAATTTAGGATTTAGAGTTGTTAGTAGGTTTAATCAAGACTTTTCAAAAATTATTAGTAGATTGTTAGTTTTGTTAGCCTAAGTTCTGTCTCTTTTGCATATTTAGCTCTAATCTGTCCTAGTTGTTGTTAATGCTTTTGTTAAGTTTGTTTTGGTATTTTTAAAGTGTCTAAACCAAGTATCTTAACCTGCACTTAAGGTTTTTACGCTTTGGTCAAACTTTTGTGCATACTACATCAGATAGAAAAACAGTCAAACTGCATTTTTCAATTTCAATTTTCAATAAGTAAAAATAGTTTTTAGCTTTTCATACTTAGTATTCTAGTAGTTCATAGGTCAATTTCAATCTATTTCAATTTTGTCTGTTTTTAAAAGTTCATTTGCTTATCTGTTTTCAACTTTTGTCTTTTCAGAACCAAAACAAAACTCAGCATTCTGAGTGTTTCAGCAATAAGGTTTCAAAATAGTTTTTAAAAGCATTTCCTAGAAGCTTGCAGGTTAAGCTTTCAGTAGGAACAAGTCACTTTGCCTAAAATTTTCATTTACTTAGTTAAAAATAAGCTCAAAAGTAGCTAAGTGGTCTGTTTGGTTTTCAGTTTTTCTCTAAGTGCTTATTTTAGATTTCTAGCTTATAGCCCTTAGTTTTTGCTTAATTTTTGTTCAAATTAGCTTATCAGATTATTATTTAGTTGTCTTTAGCTTATTGGGGTCATAGTTAGCTTATATTGTCTTTTCTTAAAAAATCAAAAACATAGTTAATCAGTAGCAAGTAGCTTTTTCAGGTAACTTTTTAACTGCTTATTTGATTTTCAAAATGTCTTTTGTTTGCTGTTTCTAGTAGTTTTTTGATAAATGTTTAAGTAGGTATAGGGCTTTTAGGTATAAGGATGCAATAGCTTATCTTAAAATAAGCTTAAAGTTTCTCTTAAGGACTGTTTGGTTTTCAGTTTTTCACTAAGAGATTATTTGTAATCCTTTGCTTATGGCTTGCTTATTTCTGGTTCTCATTTGCCTATTAGGTTAGTTCTAGGATAGTCATAGCTTATTTAGTCCTAAGATAGCTTATTTACGATTTTAGCTTATTTAGTTTTGTTTCAAAGTAAAAAAAATGGCTAAGTGTAGATTGTTTGAATTTTAAGCTTTTTCTAGCTTATTAGTGACTTTTAGAAAAGTTGTTTTCACAAAATAGCTTATTATAAGCTGTTTTACAACTTTGCTTTTTAAAGTTTTTTTAAAAAAATAAAAAGGGAAGAGGGAAAATCGTGGGTGAGCAAGGCTCGAACCCACGACCTCTACCCTCCTTACCTTTTATAACACAACACACAACACACACTAACCATCTCTCCCTGGGGTCTTTTTCGTTATATGTTTGCACATTTAATCTTTTATACACATTTGAGCTCTTTTAGTTTTTAAGCTGTTTTAGCTTATTTTACAGCTTATTCGATAAGCTGTGTTTCCAAGCTTATTTTTCCTAGATTCCTCATTGTTCAAGCTATTTTTCGTAATTTTTTCAGGATTTTTATAAATAGTTTAGTATTTTTAAACATTTAATTTTGTTAAAATCATTTTTAATTCATAAAAAATTATAAAAAAGTCAAAAAAATATAATTCTTTTTTAGAAAATTTTCTTTTAACATTTAGGACTTAGGAAAATTAGATTTGCGTTCGTAGGGTTTAAATTGCAAAATTTCGATTTTTAAAGAACGGGATTGATTCCCGTTCTTGTTTTCTTCACGTTTTTAGCTTTAAACACCTTCGTTTTTGTTCTAGTTTCCTTTGTTCTAGCTTTTAGTCAATTAAATCTTATAAAAATCAAAAAGATCATTGTAGGACTTATTTTTGTTGATTTAGGGTTTTTAGGTCCCGTTTAGGAATCCCAATTTGCGTTTTTAGTTAAAATTTACTTTCCCGTATTGATTTCTCGTAGTTAGGTTTAATTGTTCCTTTATTTACTCACTATTAGGATTTTAGAAAACAAATCATCTTCGAACCAATTCAAATCATTGTCCAAATAACAAACGTGGTCTCAATTTCATAAATCTTTGGGAAAACGACCCGGTAATCACTTACCGGCTTCTTACGTATTATATTTTTGTGTAGATTTTTACTTTAAATCTTTGACCTCAAGGATTTTTAGTAAATCTCTTTATACTTTGATATTATTACGTATACTAAAACTACACATCAAGTTTTTGGCGTCGTTGCCGGGGATTTGTGATTAAGATTCTCTCGTTTGAATTTGTCGATCGTGATTTGGAGAACCTTTCGTCTTTGAAAGTTACGTCTTTTGAAAAAAATAAAAAATACAAAAAAAATTAAAAAATATAAAAAGTAAAAAATATTTTTTTTTACTATAAGTAGAAGTTTAATAAATATAAAAAAATACAAAAATATTTGCTCTTCCGGATTTTTTGATTTTTTGTTCTCTCTTAATTACTAAAATACACATCTATTTAATTCTCTAACTAGAGAATTTGTGAATATCCATTAATAAGTTCCCGAACTTAAGATTTAAAAATTTACCGTCTTGTGTCACTTACGAAAAAGGCGCACCTCTTTTGTGAAATAAGCTATTATGAGGGTTGTTCCACGGAACTACGACCCGAAGGGATAAACGTTTTTAAGGCGATTCGCTCCCACTACGTAGGGAGTTACCCTAAGTTTGTTGATTATTCGGTAAACAAAAATATTTTCTTTTCTTATTTCTTTTATCATTTTTTGTTTGTTTAGTGCATGCGCACTAGAAATTCCAATTTTCCAAATAATTAAAACGTAACCATTCCGAGACGTCAAAATAGAGGACGTGCTCCAAACGTAGTCGAACCCGAGCTTCGTACTATCGTTGAAGTTGCACCAATGGCGGAAAGAACAATGGAAGAGCTACTCCGTGCACCCACGGAAAGGTATGGAGAAGCTATCGTTTTATCGGAAATTAATGCGGATCATTTTGAGATTAAAACGAATTTGTTACAACTAGTTCAAGATAGCCCGTTTCACGGTTACGAGAGGGAAAATCCCCACGCTCATATTAATAGTTTCAAATGGATTACCTCGACTTTACTATTTAGAGATATACCGAACGATGTTATTAAGCTAATGATGTTTCCATATTCACCCGAGGGAGCCGCTAAAGTTTGGTACGAGAAAGAACCACCTAATTCGATCTTGACTTGGGAGGATCTCGTACCCAAATTTGTGAATCAATTTTTCCTTCCTTCAAAAACCACTCACTTAAAGAATGAAATTTATCGTTTTACACAAAAATTCGAGGAGACTTTTAGTGAAGCATGGGAACGATTTAAGGAAATGCTTAGAGCTTGTCCCCACCATGGATTTACGGAGTTAACTCAAGTTGATACCTTCTATAAAGGTTTAAAAGAGAACGATCAAGACTCCTTAAATGTCGCGGCGGGTGGAAATTTGTTAAGTAAGACGACTAGAGAAGCTTTGAATATAATTGAGAATAAATCAAATGTTCGTTATTCACGTAATAAATCGAATGTTTCTAGGATGAATACGACTTCTAGGGAAAGTAAAACGGATGAAAGATTTGATAAGATTGCGGACCAACTTTCAACTTTAGTTGAAATTGTTTCTAAAAAAGTTGTCACTCCTGCTCCGGTTAAAGCGGTTGAGGATTTTAAGGTTTTCAAGTTCTAAATAATCATGCTCCAAATTTTCAAAATCAAGGATTTCAAAACCAACCTTTTCAAGTTCCTAATAATCAAGTTCAACAAGAGTTTTCAAATGAGTTTTCAAGTTACAAGAGAACTAATGATCAAATAATGAGAAACATGCAAAATCAAATCAATTCGTTGAAAGGAGAAGTTAAGAATGAAATTCAAAACACGATGAAGACTCAACAAGCCGTCTTGATGAATCAACAAAATGTTTTTCAAACTAACTTGCAAAATATGTTAAGTGGATTCTTTCAAAACCAAGCCTCAACTTCGGGTACTCTTCCGAGTAATACCATTCCAAACCCGAAGGGTGAGATGAAAGCGATCACTACTCGAAGTGGTGTTGCTTACGAGGGACCCTCGATTCCTACTAATCCTTCTCCTAAAAAGGTAGTGGAACGAGAAACCGAGGAGACAACGGATAAAGAGCAAACAAATTTCTAAGGAAGTACCGCTCACATCCCACCTCCGGTTAATCCCATTCTGATTCCGGAACCCGATGTTCCAAAGACTTTACCTAAGCCGAATATTCCATATCCTTCACGACGTAATGATCAAAAGTTCCGTGAAAAAGCTTCTTATCAAAAAGAGAAAAAATTTCAAATGTTCCAAGATTTACGCTTTGACATTAGCTTCGCAGACGCTTTGTTTTTTGATGCCAAGATTTGCTCCTACGATTAGGAATTTGCTCATGAATAAGGAAAAGTTGCTTGAATTAGCTAAGATACCGTTGAACGAGAATTTCTCGGCGATGCTCCTCAAAAAGCTTCCCGAAAAGCTTGGAGATCCCGACAAGTTTCTTATACCATGCAATTTCCCGGGAATGGATGTATGTCACGCCTTGGCCGATCTTGGCGCGAGCATAAATCTTATGCCCCTTTCCATTTGGAAAAAGTTATCCTTACCTGAACTTACCCCAACTCGGATAACTTTAGAGTTAGCGGATCGATCGATTACTCATCCTAAAGGACTCGCTGAAGACGTTTTTGTCAAAGTTGGGAAATTTCACTTTCCTACCGACTTTGTTGTTGTTAGATTTCGTAAGCCATCCTTCGAGTTCCTCACATACTGGGAGATCCTTTTTGAGGACCGGTCGTGCTTTAATTGATGTTTATGGAGAAGAAATAACCCTTCGATAGATAATGAAAGCCGTCCACTTTAATCACAAATTAGAGTTAAAACCGGCGATCTCCTCGACATCTGATGAAACGTCCGATAAACCGTAAATATGACGTCAATTTGATGTGGCTTGTGAGGAATTATCTCAAGAATAATTGGTTTATTTGGAATAATTCTTCGAAGATCAATCCACTTCGTCTTCAGAACCGATTCTTTCTTCTACTACCCCTTCGTTCCCTCCTTTTGAAGGAGGATATTTTATTTTGGAAGAATTGGAGACTTTCTTACAAACTCCGGATGATGTAATACGGATTTAGATGATGATTTTACGACACGGAGGGAGATATTCTTATCTGATCAATTGTTTAAATGAAGTCCATCTCCGACTCTCCTCATCGAAGAATGAAGACCTTAAGGAAGTCACCAAGGCAAAACCTTCAATTGAAGAGCCTCCGGAATTAAAGTTAAAAGATTTACCATCTCACTTGGAATATGCTTACGTATAAGAAGAAAACGAACAATTACCAGTAATTATTGCAAAAGGAGTTTAAAAAATGATGAAAAAGATGCTCTCTTAAAAGTGCTCAAATCTCCATAAATGGGGCCATTTCTTTGGAAACTCAACCGACTTCAAGGTATCGACGCCGCATATTGTGTACACACAAAATCTTGATGGAGGATGATTACAAACCCACAGTTCAAAGTCAAAGACGGGTTAACCCAAAAATTCACGAGGTAATCGAAAAGGAGGTCCTAAAACTTTTTGATGACGGAATGATTAACTCCATATTTGACAGCCCATAGGTTAGTCCATTGCATATGTTCCAAAAGAAAAGGATGAATAACCGTTTTTCTATGAAGAAATGAATTAATTCTGACACGTTTAGTTACCGGTGGAGAGTTTGTATCGAATATAGGAAATTAAAAATGAACAACTCAAAAAGTTCATTTTCCATGCTATTTATAGATCACATGTTAGAAAGGTCAGCCGGAAATGAGTTTTTATTGTTTCTAGATGGATTTTCGAGTATTATCAAATACCGATAGATCCCGCAGGACCAAAGAGAAAACAACTTCCCATGCCCGAATGAACTTTCCGTGTACCGACCGCATGTGAATTGGTTATTTAATGCTCCCGGTACTTTCAAACGGTTGTAGTGATGGCATATTCCATGATATGATCGAAAAGACTATGGAAGTGTTTATGGATGATTTCTCGGTTTTTGGGGATAGTTTTGATTCGTGCCTCTCCAATTTAGAAAAGATGCTAAAAAGGTGTGAAGACACGAATTTAGTTCTTAATTGGGAGAAGTGCCACTTTATGTGTAGAGAAGGAATTGTGTTAGGTCATAAAATAATCAAAGTCAGAATTAGAGGTCGATCATGCTAAAGTCGATGTTAACGCTAAGCACCCTCACTAACTACCGTAAAAGTATTTAGGAAGTTTTTCCTAGGTCCTGTGCAGGTTATTACGAAGTTTTATCCAAGACTATCTCAAAATAGCTAACCTAATGACTCACCCTCCATGAGAAGGAAACTCAATTTTTGTGTTTTCTAAGGATTGTATTGATGCTTTCGAGACTCTTAAAAAGAAGCTTACCGAAGCTCCGATCTTAGTTGTCCCAGATTGGAACCTACCTTTCGAACTTATGTGTGATGCAAGTGATTTCGCGATTGGTGCGGTTTTAGGACAACGAAAGACGAAGCACTTTCAGCCTATACATTATGGCAAGAAAGTACAATGACCGAAGCTCAAATTCATTACACTACGACGGAGAAAGAAATGCTTGCCGTAGTGTATGCTTTTGAAAAGTTTCGGCCATATCTTGTCTTATCTAAAAGCATAGTGTATACGGATCACTCGGCTTTAAAATACCTTATGAATAAACAAGATGCCAAGCCGAGGTTGCTCCGGTGGGTTCTCCTCCTACAAGAATTTGATATCACCATCCGTGATAAAAAAGGAAGTGAGAACCTCGCGGCCGATCATTTATCTAGACTTGAGAATCCTCATAAGGATGTTTCGTAAAAACAAAGACAAAAATGAATATTTTCCTTTCGAAACCTTGGTGTAATATCTATGAAAGTAGCCACCATGGTTTGGCGAGACTTTGCAAATTTCCATGCGGGGAATTTTATCATCAAAGGAATGACGACTCAACAAAAGAAGAAATTTTTCAAGGACGTTAAACATTATTTCTGGGACGATCCCTATCTTTTTCGTATTTGTGCGGATCAAATCATTCGAAGGTGTGTGCATGGGCAAGAAGCTAATGATATCCTCAAAGCTTGTCATGAAGGACCCACCGGGGGCCATCATAGTGCCAATCTCACCGCTCGAAAAGTATTTGATGCAGGTTTCTCTATTTGTCAGCCCATATATCGAAATGCCCATAACTAAGAACAAATCTTGTGAAACTTGTCCAAAGACAAGGCAAAATTTCACATCGAGCAGAGATGCCTCAAAACGCTATACAAGTTTATGTAAATCTACGATTTATGGGTATCTGATTTTATTGACCATTTCCGTCTTCCAGAAAGGGGGGGGACATGGAAAAAATACACCTCGTAGCGTTGACTATCTTTCAAAGTGGGTTGAAGCGAAGGCGCTCCTCACAAATTATGCTCGAGTTGTAGTTAAGTTTTTGAAATATCTTTTCGCCCGATTTGGAACACCTAGAGCTATTATAAGCGATCATGGGACCCATTTTTGTAATGAACATTTGCCAAAGTGAATGTCAAAGATGGGGTCACTCATCCATCTTGCTACCGCTTATCACCCTCAGATGAGCGTCAATGGTAGTGTCCATCTGGCTTTGAAACAATCTAGAAAGAACGGTTGGAGAAAATCGTGCCTCATGGTCCGATAAACTAGATGACGCTTTATGGGCATTCTGTACCGCTTTTAAGACATCAATTGGTTATACGCTTCAGCTAATGTAATGTGGAATCTTGCCATTACCTATCGAGTAGAGCAAAAATCATATTGGGCTTGAAATATGCTAATTTTCGACTTCAAACCGCGGTGATACACCGGAACTTCAGCCCTTGGTCGGATGGGGGGGTGCTGGTGTTTCGGGTCACTATTGACCCTTAAAGAGCTTAATGAGCTTCGTGATCAAGCTTACGAGTATTCTTTGATATATAAAGAGATGACGAAGAAGCTTCACGACTCTAAGATCAAAAACGCATTTTCAATGTTGGTGATCGAGTTTTACTCTTCAACTCTCGACTAAAGATAGTTCTCAGGAAAGCTATAAAACTCGTTGTCAGTGACCTTTTACATCAACCAAAGTTTTTCCATACGCAAGCCATACGAGTTATCATCAACCGTATGGTCCAAACTAAGATGAAGGTCATCGTGTAACATTAACTTCAGGGGAGACTTCCACATAAGGAGTCGAGGATCCCAAACTTTCTCTAAGGACTTAATAAAATCGGGGAATCGAGTCAAGCTAAGTGACTCGCTACCAAAAACAAAGCGCTTCGTGGACTGCACCCCATGCTTATTCTTTTCTCTATTCTTAGTTCTAATTGTGATGAGATGGGGGCTTGTACTCTTCCAATTTCTTGTTGTTATGTACTTTGTGATTTTTTGTAGGAGTGGACCTAAAACTTTTAAAGTATCTGTGTTCGGTGGTTTTTTTCCCGGTCCTACACGAGCATCCTATCCTTTGCTTGCCATTAGTTTGGGAAAATCCGATATCCTAAGATTAATTATCGACTAACATTTATCTATTAGTAACTTGATAAACAGCTTGAGATTTTTTGATTATGCGCGATTCTCATGCTTTGATTAAGCATTCGACTTATTGAGTTATAGTATGGGGGTTTTTTAAGCTTAGACTAGGAAACATTGAGGACAATGTTTAGTTTAGTAATGTGAGAGATATTATATCTTTGATATGATCTTACCTACTTTTGCCCGTTGTTCTCACGTACCCCGTTTTCCCACAAAAATTTTAAATTTTTAAGTCTTAATATCTAGTTTAATGTTCAATCAAAAAATAATAATAATAATAATAATAATAATAATAAATAGTTTACACAGAATGCCCAGGCATATCGTTGTGAGGAATAAAAATGTAAATTTTAGACCCACCGTTTTTAAACTAGCTATTCTCCTTAACTTTAAATAGATTGATTTTGCTAATCTTTATACAAGGAGCTAAAAACAGTCAATGACTAGCTTGAAAAATTCAAGACTTTGCAAGGTCCCATAATTGATTTTAAATATGCAAAGATCGATTTATTAGAGTTGAGATTATTGCTAGTCTATGTGACTTGTTAAAGTGCCGATCTTAATTCGTTAGGCTAAGTATTCACGAGTTTCTTTATTAGAAATTTTAAATTGTGAAGAACAAGAGATGATAGAGTAGAGTATAAGTTTTGAGGCTAAACATAGAATAGTTAGATTTCTTTAAGGCTCATAAGTGTTAATTGTGGCTTTTTCTCCCATTAGCTTATTTCACCTTTATATAATTGTTTAAATAAATAAAGTTTCTTTGGTTTTTGCAATTTTTAGCTTAGATTACTTCATAGAGATTCCTTCTGGTGAAAGTAAGGTATATATCAAGGTTTTGTCAGTATTGTGGGGAAATAGACTCTTGGACCATGGTCGGCTCGCATACCGATGTGGCAGTTCTTAAAAGACCACGGGACTTGAAATTTGACTATAATAATAATAATTATATAATAAACCGAAGCCGAAATAAGACTTCTGGATCATGGTCGGCTCGCATACCGATGTGACAGTCGTTTAAAGGGTAGAGGTAATAAAAATAATAATAAAAACTGTGGGCTGATAAAAGTTTACTACCTCTTGTCGGCTCACAACCGATGTGGTAGTCTTCTAAATAAGGCACATAGTAATAATAATCTGAGACTGATAAAAGTTTGTAATCAAACAAGCTCATGGTAGGTAACTTGTGCGATTCTTTATGAATCAAACTTGTGACAACTGGAAAGAAACGATGGTGCGATTCTATAAGAATCAAACTTGTTCCAGGAAATGGATCAACGGTTGTTAATGAATTTTTGAAATGATAAACACTCTCGGTGTGTCACAAAAACAATTTTGTAAGTGATACACCGATTGATTTTCAAATCAATTTTCTATATCAATCGGTGAGATAGTAACTCACTGGTTCACTCTTATCGTGCTGTCTGCTTTGAGACGTTCCGATAATGAGAACATGCTGAGTACGATGAATCTAATACTTATGTGTTAGAAAGATTCAATACTTCAGCTGGAAATCCTGTCAAGAAGATTCTTCTCAAATTGAATCTATCTGATCACAGGTCAATCCTCACGGATTCGAAGGTTACTCCAACCAAACCTGGGCGAATGACAAAGCCATATTCGTCCCCCTGCTTTATTGCTAACTGTTTTATGCAGGCTATGTAAAATGGTGGTGGAGGTTCCTGATTCCAGCTGGCTCACAAGATCCATAACCACATGCTCATACCCGACCGACAAACATAAAGTCATCATGAAAGCTCAAGTACATGTTTCAAGACTTCCGCTACTCTGATACCACACATCTTTCTAGAAGTGTCAAAGTGTTAAAGTTAAAGAATTTCAAGAAAGATGCAACATTAAAGCTTTTCAAGAATGGTATGAGCATGTCGGTCCAGAAGTCGCAAGTCCACAAGGTGGCAAAGTTACAAGTTGGCGTAGAGATTATGCTTGGTTGATGATCTCAAGATGCTCAAGATCACTATGTCAAATACAAGTTCAAGGAACAAGCTCAAACCAAGAAGTCAATGATCACAACAACATATTCACAAGAGAAAGTCAAGAGTACGAGCTAAAGACTAGGGATAAAGCATAGTATGCTAGGCTTAAAAGTTTGTAAATTGGAGTGACCTCCCTTAGGGGGAGATTGTTGGAAACACGAAAAGTGTCGGTCACTTCCAAAGTTGTAATAGTCTTAGCTCGTAGTTAGTATAAGGATTAGATTAGTAATCTAGTCCGGCCCAAGGCCCATGGGTAGCCCAACTCCAGCCCATGGCCGGCCTCTATGTAGTATAAATACACCCTCTCCTAGTCTTGGAGAGGGTTGGTTGTTCCATTTTGTTTTCACACATTCCATAATACATTCATCCATTCCATCCAAGTTTCTCTCTAACAATCCAACCCACATCTCACTATTGTTCTTGGTTGATCTTAAGATTACTAGTATTCTACATTATGTTATACTTGATGCAAAATATATAATTTGATTAATTTTTGATTGTATTTTCATTTTTATAATTTTCATCAACCATTACATAACACAAACAAAAATATGTAAGGTCAAAGTTGAAAGAAAAAGACTTAAAAAGTCAATAGGGGGCAATACATTTGGGACGGAGGGAGTAACAGTTATCAAGTTGTGAAACAAAAATCAAGTAATGAAAAACAAAATAGAATACAAGTCGGAACAAGTCTTAACGACTCATCTAGACACAAATAAATTAATTATCGGATCAAATGGTCATTTTAAACTCAATAAACCCTTTTATGACCAGGTCTACTACCTACAGAAATTAGGAGCTAGATATAGAATAATATGTGTGCTTTTCCTTCCGAGCGTTCACATGTCTATATCTCATTAGTTTTTCTCCAATACTTTCTCACCTAAATTTCTTTCTCTCTCACACAACACGTTCCTAACTTCCTTCTAAAACCTCCATTGTTGTAACCTAAACCTTGATACAACAATTGCATCTTAAAAGTAATTCCCTTTGGTTTTGAAGTTTTGATGAAACAAGAAGTGCATGCACACTAGTTTTACAAGGTATGTATTATTAGTCTATATAAAATAATCAAGTTAAAGCAAAAACACACATTTTTTAACACTAAGCCAAAGATTCAAGGGTGTGCTAGTGCAACACATAAGCTGTTGCCTATTTTTCTCTATATTTATGCAGTATGCCATTATGCTCTCTTTTGTTTTGTGTTCATCTGTCTAGTGAGTAGTATTTTTGTTTGTTTTAGAAATGAGAATGAACCAAGTTGGTGCCCAATTTAAATGTTCAGTGAAGTATAGAAAAGTAAGTAAGAACAATTGAATGTTTTTTTTGTGTATTTTTAGCATATTTATAACGGGAAATTTAGAAGCCCAAATCTGGATATTACTAAAAGTAGAGAAACAGGAATATCCTAGAGTATTTAATACATGCATTTCTGCATTGATCAGAATTTTATAACAAATGAACTTGTTTGCCTGATTATAGTTATTGAAATACAAGTAGTTAATAAAGAGTAATAATGAGTTGATAAATTTGTTTGGTGGGGGCGCCAAAATATTATGTTCGAGATAATATTTCTCTTGGAAGGAAAGATAGTATGAACTGTGAAATACTTAACTAATAAGGAGAAGTTAGTTAACTCATATGCGCGATCTGTCGATCCGTATGCTACGGAAAATTGTTTGTATAGGTCTAAGACATAAAACTAAAATTACGTCTAACATTCAGATTTTAACACATCACGGATTCAAACACAACAAAGAACAGTGAGAAAATATTGTTCATGTCAATATCATTATTGTGACCTCAGTTCGATATGCCACTTCAATATAGGAGTCAACTCTTTTACAAGTGGATTACTTAAAAACCAAAGAAAATATATATGAGAGGAAACAAATTGATTGAGAAAATAATTAGTCAGCAACTAAACAATTACTAATATTGTGCGTATTGTGATCATGTGTGTCGAGAGTGGTGTCAGAAGAGCTGATTGTGATATTATAAACTTAGGAGCATTCTTATAGTTAGATGGTAGCAAAATGATACAAGATATGATTCATCTCTTATTTGTTTGCATTATACAAGTTTGATGTGTTAGTTTCCCTTATCAATTTTGATTGTATGCTTTGATATTTTATGTATGGTGTTATTCGCTTGTGCCAGTAATTTCTTTACATTTGTGATGCAATTATATGTGTTTTAGGTTATGGAATAGATCATGTATTTTAAGCTAATGTGAAATGATGTTGTGTGATAAGATCTATTATTTGCCATTCATAACTTATCATTTTTCTTCTTGTTCAAAATGACTGAGCATGTTAAACCAATTTTCTGTCTTTCAATTATTTGTTAGGAATATTAATTCTCACTAAACGTCCATCTTCATTTATCGGAACCACGATGAAACAGTGCCGTAAGTATTAGGCTTATTCCTCATTTGATACTTAAGTATTCAGCTTGTCAAACAGGCTCTTACTGGGGCATTACTCCAAATTTCCACGGATTCCCTTGAGTGAGTTGGATCTTGTTCTAATTTGGTTAGATAAAAGATATGTCGCAGTATCCGCTGAAACTTGCTGTTTATGAAAAAGAGGGATTACATTTTCGAGCTGATTCGTCTCAATCCACAATTGACAATGATGGTATGTCTTTCTTCCTAATTTGATTTAATTTCTAGCTATAACAAAAAACTTGTCACCATAATAGTTTGCGAATAACAGTCCCCTTCAGCAGTGCTTCCAAGTTAAATACACATCAGACGGTTAGATCGGAAACTTAGACGTTACATTTGATTATTGATCTAGCTAGTAGTGGTTGGCCTAGAGTGAATTTGTTCCAGACCTTTAATTAGTGTGGTTTCAGCTTCTTCCATTTTATGGTTTTATGGTCTTTGTTACTTCATTTATGCATAGTTTTGATGTGGTTTATCTGAACTATAAACAGGTTTCACGCTGACGGCTGAAAATATCAACGACCCGCATAATCAGAAAATATTAAGGGACAAGATAGGAACTGCATTAAAATTAGTAAGGATACGCGAGCAACATGTTCTCGTTCAGTTTTGGTCATCTCATGTCGTTGGGAAGGCCCAAGTTCTTACAAATATCGATCAACCATATGGCCTTGGTGCAAATGATGATGAATCACTTCTTTCATATAGGAAGAATTCTGAGTGCAATGTTATTGTTGCGGATAATCATCTTAATCCTCCTGGTCGAGTATTTAAGCAAAGATTGCCGGAATGGACTTCCGATCTAAGCAATTACTTGCCTAAAGATTTTCCCCAACAAGACTTTGCAATGATTCACTGCAATCTTCATGGATATTTGGCTTTACCAGTGTTCGATAGAACTACAGACGGGTTGTGTGTTGGTGTGCTTGAACTCTTGGGATCTTCCGAATATACAAGTTTTGCTTATGAGGTTAAACAAGTTCACGCTGCCTTGAAGGTTTCCATCTTACCTCTTAATTTGATAATGCCTATCATTCCTACTGTTTCACACAATCTTGCACTACATTTTCTTTTTCACTGTTTTGCGAATTTGGCGTATTCTATAATTCGAAGTTTTGGCTAAGCACTAAATTTGGAATATTAATGGCTCAATTATCTCGTGTTTCGCTTGGTTTGTAGGTCAATTTGGTCTGTCTTAATTCTATTATTGTCCCTATCCCTCCAATGCTAGGAAATATAGGCAGCGTTGTCAAAAGTAGACCAATAACTAATACTCTAATACAATGCTTTTAGGAAAACACTATGGCTACATTAATGATTTGTAGGGTTACCTGGGTAATTTATTTAGGATTTCACAGATTCAATCAGTTTTCTGACTTTCTCGTTAAAGCTTTCTCTATGCAAAAAGAAGTAAAAGGATCAGTAAGTATATACAAATTGTTCTAAGAATTGTTTTCTTTTTGTTGTCCTAATCTAGTTTACACTTCTTTTCATTGATACTTGTTCTACTCTTGATCTGGAGGGAACCCCTTTGGTCCAGTTTCGTTCCAAGAAGTAGTTTGAAAACACCATTATGTCAAAGTGCAGGCGGGGTGTTTTGGATATGCGTTTTACAGCGTGTGTGTGTGTGATACTCAAACAGAAAAACACAGAAGCAAATTGAAACAAGTAGTAATCTTCTATATTGATAAATGTCTGTACAATGATCTATATATACATGGTGAACCGGTGTGAATGAAGAGTCACAACGATTCCTTAGAAACAGTTAACCCTAATAACTGTCAATAGAACTAACGTACTTATCTAATATTCCTGTTGGACCAGGATTTCTAATATACAGGCCTTATTTATATAAGTCTTTTGGGCCTGCTATAATTCTTATTAACCTATTACAGATATGTTAAATAATAATAGCATAAATTCTTAATAATCTTAAATCGTTTTTCCAACATTCTCCCTCCTAAGTTATTAAGAGTTTGATGCTGATTCCTTGCGCTTCTTCCTTCGTCTGATTAAGTGATGATCATAAAATCATCACTCGTAGTACTTTGAGTATCTTTGTCGTTGGCTTGTCTTGATGATGATGCAAATGGTTCCTGGTTCTTGGTTGAACATTCAAAATCAAAATGTCCAACGTCATGACATTTTCCACACTTGATCTTTTCGTCCACCTCCTGATCTGCAAAGTATTGATGCTTGTTATTCCCTTCTTCTTCTAGGGTAATCCCAAAGTGTTCGACTTGTCCTTTCAATTTCTTGGCAGCCATCGTATCATCCATGTTACCATCGCGTCGGTAATCTTTGAAGCATTCCAAGTCTTCATTCCCTCTCATAGGGTCTCGTGATGATCTTGCTGTCTTGTAAAATGAGACAAGAACCTCCAAGTAGTCGATATAACACCTTTGTATCTCTTCTCCGTCTGATCTTGATAATCCTAAGATCTCGGCAAGCGCGCCAAACTCTTGGCTGAATTGCACATGTAAAAAGCCTCCCATACATTCGGTTAGTTTATATAAATCGAATAAGTGTATAGTGACTCCCTTAATCGTTGGTGGCAGCATTCCGGGTAATGATCGATTGAGATAATGGTTGAAGAACCATTTTAGGACTTTGTTGAATTTGTCCCTGTGATCGTCCCATTCCTTGCTCGTTCCATTGTCCTTTTTGATCAAGTTTAAGAATGCAACACACTCTTGGAAATTATGAACATCGCCATCGTTCTTTGTTTCTTTACGAATCGGTTCGATTCTCCTATTGATGTTCATGTCTCTGTCTAATGATTCAAAATAATCGTCCAAGTAGTCGTTGTGTCGTTGCTTCATTTTGTCAAGGTCTATGTTCTTTCCGTGATAGTTTTTGAACATATAAGCCAAAATGCATCGGTCTCCTTCAAAGATCGTATCGAACCCTTGTTGTTTCAAAAGACTCAACGAGAGTATGTTTAGTGTGATTTCAGGGGCGTATTGTACCCCTGGAATCAGATAGGTTCGATCCTCGTTCAATATCAAGACTTCTCCTATCCCGTACGTGAATAAAAGTTTCTTTTGTTCTTCCAAAAAATCAACCGAAAAATCTTCTTTAAGGTTTGTGAAGAACTTTAAATTCGAAGTCATGTGCTTATTCGTCGTGCTACTCACGTACCAAAAATCATCCCACGTATCCATATCCGTCCCTTTAAGTATTCCTCTTGTTTTGAAATGAATGAATTCTGGATATTTAATGCTTACAGTGGGTTTTTCGAGATTCGGTATAGCCTTGGTGTCTTGTGGACATTTGTTCGCGAAGTGTCCTCGTTTGTGGCACTTGAAACACACAACCATATCCTTGTTCATCTTTATCCTGGCCTTAGTCTCTTCGTATGCGTGTTTAGAGTCCCTTTCAGCGCCTGCTGTTTTCCTTCGCAAGAACAGTGGTTCTGCCTTTGGTTTTATGGGACAATTCTTTACTATGTGGCCTTTTCCATTGCAATAAAAACAAACGTATTGTTTGAACTTATTGTGTGGAAGAGATGAATTGAAAATTTTGATGTCTTCGATTTGCTTTCGGAGCATGTTCTTGGACTCGTTCGTTATATGCCTTGCGCAGTGACCAATCCGATTTTCCCTCTCTCGTTTGAGTTGTCTTTGCAAAAATTCGATTTGCGAAAACATCCTCGGTTGTCTCCCAGGTTTTTTGCTCTGATGCCAATGTTCTACTCTTGATCTGGAGGGAACCCCTTTGGTCCAGTTTCGTTCCAAGAAGTAGTTTGAAAACACCATTATGTCAAAGTGCAGGCGGGGTGTTTTGGATATGCGTTTTACAGCGTGTGTGTGTGTGATACTCAAACAGAAAAACACAGAAGCAAATTGAAACAAGTAGTAATCTTCTATATTGATAAATGTCTGTACAATGATCTATATATACATGGTGAACCGGTGTGAATGAAGAGTCACAACGATTCCTTAGAAACAGTTAACCCTAATAACTGTCAATAGAACTAACGTACTTATCTAATATTCCTGTTGGACCAGGATTTCTAATATACAGGCCTTATTTATATAAGTCTTTTGGGCCTGCTATAATTCTTATTAACCTATTACAGATATGTTAAATAATAATAGCATAAATTCTTAATAATCTTAAATCGTTTTTCCAACAATACTCATTTCAAAATTGTTGTCATCTTGCAGGAACAAAATCTGACGTGCCCACAAGCATTCGATCACCCTGCTTTAAATGTGGGTTGAGTCTCCCTAAACTAATAGTATATAATTTTAAAATCAGGTTTAATATTTTTGCTAATTATATTTCTATCATTATCTAGAGCTTATTTTCTTTTGAATTCTTACGTGGGGCATGTCACATATATATAGGTTCCCAATGAACGTGAGCAAAATAATATCCATGATATTCTGAAAAGAGTGTGTGACATCCACAAGTTACCTTTTGCTCAGACATGGAAGGCTGTTTCCCCATCCACTAGCTTTGTTTCACATGATAAAATCATCGGCAAGACTTGTAGTAGTTTTGACACTAAATGCATCACGAAAACTTGCATGTCCACTGCCGGTCAACCGCTTTTTTATACAGGACCGCCAGTCATTTGGGATTTTGTAACAGAATGTGGAAAGATACACCTGGAGAAGTCCAAAGGGGTTGTTGGGAGGGCATTGTCATCCAAGGATTTATGGTATTGTAGAGATGTAACCAAACTCAATGAAGACGAGTACCCTCCGCCTTTGGCAATCTGTGCATGCACTTGCGAGTTAACTGGTTGCTTTGCAATCTTCTTGCATGGTGTTGAAAGTAGTGATGACTATGTCTTGGAGTTTTTTCTGAGGTCAGGAATGGAAGATGATAGACTTACTATTAAAGATGTGGTGCAAACATTGAAAGGGGTGATGGTTGAGGCATCTGCTGGACTTGAACTCGGTGACACATCATCGATACAAGAAGTTTAACCGAGGTAAATATCGAACCTGATACTATTCAAATATTCTAGAATATGCTTGGATGGCTGAAGTTTTTATTTACCAAACAGATATATCAAAGTAAGAGTCAGTTTGTGGCTAAAGGTGACTCTAGAAAAGCTTAAAACAGACTCGATTGATATATCCCTTTAAAACGAGGTAACTTTTAAGACACTTTTAATAATAAACGCCCCACTCCTATTTCGTTGGCACTGTTGAAACTACGTAAGGAATGAATGACGACTAGATGTCTACTTTGGTTACTCAAGGCAGTAACATTATCAGCTTAATATGTTGTATTTGCCAAGATTATCGTATTATGTATTATCAACTTGCAGTGACGATCTTTTTATGTTTGGTTTTTATCTATCGTATTATTATGACAATCGTCGAAATATTTCTGTATAAGTTTGATCATAGACAGTTGTGTGATACTCCCTACTATATTGCTCTTATATCAAGGTGCCATGGTAGCAACTACCAGTGTCCAACTCTTAATGGTCTAAAGTCTGAACGTGACGTGTTATTTGATGTTTTGATCCTCTACTGTTACTCTACTTCATGGGCAGTTCTATTATTTTTGCTTTTCGTTGAAGTCAGAAATGTTTTTTTACATAAAAATTTTTTCACTAGTAAATACTTACCACTGCACGGTGCATAGTACTAGGTTAGTAGTAGTTGACAAGTTGACTTAAAAAAAAAACAATAAAAAGTTATTTCCTGAATACTAACAACCATCATAGGTGATGGTAGATGTCTAGATATATTGTCTTTCATGGTGTGCATAGCTTGTTTGCTATATGTAAACATCTCCATCTATAGTTAGATGCCCCAAGCTACAACGCCACGCCAACTAATTGTCGATGGTGAGATATGGTAGTGGAAAAGTCATAAGGTGACCCTTCTGAACTTTGTTAATAATTCTAGATATTGTCTTTCCTTATGAAGTATAGCATTAGTTGGAGTAGTTGCGTCATTCGACCCACATTCAAGTTAGGACACAAAAAGTTTAATTATCAGATTGCACCACTTCCCACAATTAAATAGGTTTACGTAATTTATTTAAAAAAATGAAAAGAATGAGAAAAAAATTTAGCCATACATATTAAATAAAAAAAAATGTATTAGTTTTGACAGGTACATCTAGAATCTACGGTTTTGATTATTTCTCTTTATTCTCACTTGATTTTTGGTTAATCATAACTCTGCTTATCTATACAGGGGGTGTTTGGGGTTCTTTATTGAAAATAGATTATCCGTTTTGAAAATAAATAATCAGATAATCAGCTGTTACAAAACGTGGTTGTGAAATATAATATTTGGGTTTAATTATATTGTTACAAATTAATTAAATATACATAGTAGCAAGTGAAATGACTAAAATAGACATTTGTCTATTGTGTATATTTTATTGAAATGAATAAATGTACTCTATCTCATATGGGCCCCTAGTTTTATAATTTGAGTGGGGACCACACATGCGTTTTGAAACTGCACCTATGTGGTTGCTTTTGGAAAACTTCGTTTTGTACCAACATAAACGCAAATAATCACGTTTTCAATTTTCTTTGCCAAACACTGCCATCAGCTTATTTGCATTTTCGAAACGAAATAATCAAATAATTTGCCTCAAATCGCAATCCCAAACACCCTCATAGTCATAGCCTAATTCAATTAAGAGGCTGTTTGCTTTATGGTATTAATGAGTGGGTTTAGGACTTAGAGGCAGGTTGACTTGTTTGGTTTAAATTCGTATCATAAAAAATCTAGACTTAACCCATAATTTGAGGATGATCAAATCCACACACATAAGACAGGGATAAGCAAATCCACTGACACACCCACTATATAATTTTTTTTATTATTATTTTTTGTTCTTTTCTCTCTCGCACATGTATAAATTCTTTTTTTATATTTACATATAGTTTTAAATAATAATAATTTAATTATATTATATTATATTTTTCTCTCTCCTACATTAAACTCAAATTCAAATCCTAAACCAAATTCAAATCAAAATCCAAATTCTAATCATAAACCCACTCACAAACCAAACGGGCCCTAAGATCAAGTAACAGCCCACATGACTCTTTTTAGCCCAAATTGTAGAAAGTAAAAGATAAAGCCATGTTAGTTTTTAGAGTTAAGTACATTTTTGGTCCTTCTGGTTTGATGCGTTTTCACTTTTGGTCCAAAATTCAAAAAATGTTTGGTTTTGGTCCAAAAACATAGTTTCGTTCCACTTTTAATCAAATTCTGTAAATTTGGACTAAAAGTGGAACGAAACTATGTCTTTTGGACCAAAAGTGTAACGAAACTATGTCTTTTGGACTAAAAGTGAAACAAAACTATGTCTTTTGGACCAAAACCAAACCTTTTTTGAATTTTGGACCAAAAGTGAAAACGCACCAAACCACAAGGACCAAAAATGTACCTAACTCTTTTTATGCTCTAAAAGTTAGGGGGTTTTCTAGGGGGGGTTCTTGGGATGTTATATCCTCATGTGCTTTATATTCGTCTGATTCAATTGCTAAGTTATACCCTTTTTTATATAGGTGTTTAGGATAAAGCATTCGGATATGTTTGGGATTGGTTTCCACGATGAAAGATGATGAGTTCAATTGGGTGAATAAAAATTACTTTTTTGTAGGTATTTTTTTGTGTGATTATGTATATGGGTTTTAAGTTTAGTTGCATATTAGCTAAAAAAATTGAAGCTTTATTAAAATCTTGGATCAACTTGAGATGAAAATATGGTTATGATCTTGGCAACCTCATTTTAATGGTAGTTTATTGCGATGATAAGAGACTGGGTAACAGGAGCCTAAGTGGTCGGGACTAACCCGGAACCCACTAAAGTTGTAATAGGTTTTATCGTGGTATGCGGGCGTGGAGCACGTTCATCTCATATTCTTATTTTTTATACAGATTTGGTATAAGTAAAACAAACAACATGTATGCAGTTGTATGCTTTAAGAACCACTACACATTTTTTGAGGTTTTAGGTTTATGAACTTTTATATGAATAAATGAACCCTTAGTTGTAGCGAGGCTAAGTAGCTATATCTTTGATTAGCCTATCCTTATATGTCATTGTGAAGGTTCTCGCTTTTGCGGAAAAGTTGTTACTAGGAGACGATGATGTAACCTATGGTGGGGTGGATGACATGCTAGGTTGGATTACTTTAATTAACCTGTGGTTCTTGACAATCTTAAGAAATGCCATGCTCTTCATGAGATATACGTAAGTAACTTCTTTCATCTTACTTTTTTGAACCTTATTGTTTTACAAATAACATGAGAAACGTTTGGCAGGTATATAACCAAGAAGTTTGCTTCTTCATATTGTTTCATTGGCGTCACAAAATTCTACTCTGAATAAAGTTGAAGAAGCAAACTCTTACCTTTACAGGTATATATAAAAAGTGTGGAAACTAAAAGGGAGGGTTGAATAGTTTACAGGTTAATTGACCGGTTTAAAATTCTTTGCTTATAAAATGGTTTGATTCGAGTTATATGTCAATCAATCAACAATATGAATCACAACAAAAACTATCTAATGTAATGAACTAAATGAACAATAATAATATAAAGGGATAAGGAAAGAAACGATCAAACCAAGACACCAAGATTTATAGTGGTTCGGCAATGAAGCACCTCTTCGTTCCTACTCCACTCCCCGAGTACTCCACTCGAGATTTTACTATGTCAACAAGCTCCCTTTAGGCGGAGAAAACCGTTTACACGTCGCTTACTTTCTTTTCCGACACTAAGCTAGATGTCGAGTCCTAATCTTAGCTAGAACCAATCTAAGACTTCACTAAGTCTTTACACACTCATAAGATATATATACCCTTAGATTAACACACAATCCAAATTATACCAATACATAATTTACACACTTGGATCTACACACAATCCAATTTACACAACAACACTAAATATATGTAATGAAGATTTGTGATCTTGAGGAGGAAGAGAGAGATCACTTGATAACAATTTGTATATAGAAGAATACGATTGTTCTTCTCTTGCACTTGATTAGAAGAAGAAGAAGAAGAAGAAGAAGAAGAATGGAGGAAGAAAGAATTAATCACTTAAAACAAGATTAAGGTATGTTAGTGATCAAGATATGTGTTTTAGAAAGAAAGGAAGAAGAGAGAAAAATAGATCTGAGAACATTCGTGGCAAGAGGTTCTGTTTTTCAGATGGGGTGGCCCAGTATTTATAGGGGACAAAAAATAACCGTTGCTGGTGGCAGTCCCGGCGGTCCCTTATATATAAGGGGGCCGCCAGGCCTAAAAGGGGGCCGCAAATAGACTCCGCTCCCTTTTTTGTCATTTTAAGGTGAAGGTTGTATCTGTTATAGAACCTTCTATTTTGGGAGAAATTTTTGAATTTCAAATTTTATGTTTTTAATAAAATATTTCTTTTAATGAATAAATATTTTGTTTTTGTATTTTTATAAAAAACACATTTGTAGAAATGTAAGGTTTAAGGAAAATATTTTCTTGATCACTAATCATGTTTAATGATTTGTTTATCCATACCTTAAGTGATTAATCTTAGAAATAGAATTTTATGATTAGTAATTTATAAACGTTTAATTTTATCGTAAACGTTTTCACATTTTGTTATTATCAAAACATTGAGAGGTCAAAACATATAAATAACATTTTTAGACATTATTTGTATTAACAATCTCCCCCTTTTTGATGATGACAAAACATAAACTCATTTAGTATAAAAATAGAAGTTTATAAATTATTAATGAGTTTAATTGTATTTCTCCCCCTTTTTGTCGAATCCAAAAAGGTTGATCATCGAGTCATAGAGGAGAGAAAGAAATCGACAATAAAAGACTCCCCCTTGATGTAAGCTCCCCCTCATTCGGGGCACCAAGGGATCGATCTTCTGATAATTTGTTTGCTACAAAACAAGGTTAGAAGTACAAGTGCAAGCAAATATGGCATGACAAATATTTTAAGAGTATAATCCACACATTTAAAAACTCATAAAGTAAAGTGCATTTAAATTCATAAAGAAATCATATATAGTCATAAGGATAATATATATGATGATACAAGCATGAGATAATCATAACTAAAACATAACATATTAAAGCATCTAATGAAAGTAAACTAGTAGATGATTCTTGACTTCATAAGGATGTGATACTCAAAAGCTAGGAAACATTTATTAAAGAAAATTAATCATGTGGGAGTGATTAATTGAAGAGTGAGAATGATGAAGATGGTGACTCATTATGGTGATAAACTTGTGATTGAGGTATGATACGGGTGACAAGGAATTGAATGAAATTAATTTCATTCCTTAATGAGTGAAAGTGGTTGGTAGTGTACCTACAACAATGACAAAAGCTAGCATGACATCCTACTTGAGCATGAGTAGGAGGTTGAACCAATGAGAGGAGTAAAGAGGGTAGTGTAGGAATTTAAGAATCGAGGAGCTAGCATTTGGCTCACGAGGTCTTTTCTTGCCACGATCTGCTCGTGTCTTTCACTCGTAGTGAGGAGCGAGCGGATGCATGGCTCGATCATATGAGAAAGAATGATCAAAATCTAGCTTAGGAGAGATGGACACTACATGTTTGAATAACCTAGTCAAGAGCATACCATAAGGTAAGACTTCCTTGGGTTTGAATCGAGTCTTTTCCATTCTTTTGAGAATGAAAAAAGCTAGGTTATAAGGAGTGGATGTCTCAATGCAATAGAGCATGTGACAAAGACAAGCAGAGACATGATCCATATGTCCTCCTTGACAAATGGCATTTTCACGAATAATCTCAACCCATGGTTTTATATGAGTTTGAATCTCTCAGGTTAAAATTTTGTTTTTACCAACGACAATGGTTTTCTTGTTTTTGGTACGAGTCTCTTGACTTTGACGTGGAATTTGAATAAGAGACTTAATGACTCTTGGAGATGGGGGTTTGGTTTTATAGAGACCTCTACTTGGAACACTGACCGACAAATGGTCAAGGGACCACATTTCGGTGATAGAGGCATGACCTTTGAAAGGGATTTTTAGAATTTGACCGAATTCCTCAAGAGTGAGGGAAAAAGACTTATTTTGAATGACAAAATTGACAATGAATTGACCCTCAGGATTGTAGGCAAAAGTGAGTTGACAGTAGAACTCAAGAACAAAGCGAGGTATAATTTGTTCGTTAATATCTAACAAACAATCAAACCCGATTGACTCAAACTTAGCGCGAATATGACTCATATTTTC
>BQNB010033795.1:0-15380 GCA_026074375.1 Tanacetum coccineum | reverse complement strand
ATTCATCAGAGTTTTACAAAAGAGAGGTCCCAAAATCTAGAAACATAAAGTTTGAATGATAACAATTTAGCCATCTTCATGTCCATGCCACTCCGTGCCAAAAGTTGCTCAATTTCCTGAGATAAACATGCTAAAAAAGTCAACACAATGTGAAGAATACTAGTAATCTTTAATGATATTATGCAAGAACTAGAGAGAGAAATGGATTGGAAGGTTTCTAGAGAGAGAAAGTAATATTGAATATATGTGTGAAATGTATGAAAATGAAAACAACCAACCACCCTCTCCAAGGCATGGAGAGGGTATATAAACTACATACTTGGCCGGCCATGGGCCTTAACGGGCTTTCCATGGGCCTTGGGCCAGACTAGCTTACTAAGCTTATCATATGTTAAACTACGGGCTAAGACTATTACAACTTGGAAGTGACCGATACTTTTCTTGTTTCCAACACAATGGTTGAGTGAAATTCATAGGTTTATGATAAACAGTTTGAATACAAGTTCAATAGTGGAGTTTACGTTGTATACACCATGAAGTTCTTGGGGTTAAAATAAAAATCATTACAATGAGTATAATTATTATGGAAAATAGTATTATTGCCCTAAGCTTATAACACCGAGACCTTGAGATAATCAATAATTACAAGAAGTTGCCCCAACGGGTGCCTTTGCCAAACACTCGCATAGTTATTCAAATGAAGTGCGTTTGGTTACCAGAAAGTATAGGACTACAACGGGAAGCCAGTCCCAAATAGATCTATTCACACATTCATTCGCTGCTCTACTCCGAAAAGTAATTAAACGGTTCATGATAGTGGGGTTCTTAATGGTAAAAAGTAAAGACTTAGGCATTAATATATCAGATAGCATACAGTTTGAAAAATACTCGTATCCATGGTTTATAGCATGTATCCCCCTCGCAGGTTTATGAAAACATTAAAAGATTTAAAATGCGAGACTATGAACTCACCTTAATAGGGAAATCTGATTGATGGCAAAAGTATATGAAATGAAACTAACGACCTCGTCACGTAACCTGAGGGTAATATGACAATCTTTCGTGTTATTGTTTATGATTTTTGCAAAACTTTATAAAGTTTAACATACATCTTACTTTGATTTATTAATTTATGGAAATATTGTATCACTGTTCGGGCTATCATAATTCAGAGGTCATGCAGTAAACGTTTGAGGAGCCAGGACACTTTAAATCGTAAATCCAGCAAACTCGTCAAAATGTATACCCAAATGAAACCCCTCACATGAAATTCCCTAGTAACGTGATACGATAAGATTTTAAGTTTCTTCAAAAGCTAGTCGATGATAAGTTACGTTAAATATATAACGTAATTGTTTTATAATGCGTCCCGATCGATGATTAATAGATGATAAATGTGTCTGGAGTTTTAATAAAAATCAAGTCATATAATATTAAAATAATATTTTATAACTAATTTAAAAAAATTTCATTTTATTTTCCTTTAAGAATGCAAATAATGGCAATATATCGCCCTTGGTTTATAAACTTTTACTAGTTTTAGTCCATATATATAAAAAGTATATATATATAAGATATATATATATATATATATATATATATATATTAAACCTTTAACTTTGAAACTTAGCAAGATAGGTCCTTATAGTTATAACTTTAGTAATATGATATTTTCAGCCTCTCTAGTTATAATTTTCAAAATATTTACAATATATACCCCTTGCATGGGATTTATTTGCAAAACAAGTCCAAAAACTATAATAATGATATTTTTGAAATCCAAGAGAGTTTTGCAGCTTATACGAGCTTATAGCTTATGAAAAGGGCTTGTGATTGAAAAAAATAAAATGGGTACGTTTTAGTGTTTTAAAACAATTCGAATAGGTTTGATGTTCAAGGCTCTTAACAAAGAGTTCCTTCATGATCTAATAGAGTTTATGAACAACCTAAAATAGTAGCAAAGCTTATAGGACGAGTAGAAAAAGCTTACACCTTGAAATGGGTCAAAATGGAGGTTTTTGGTTCGTGTAGCTTGGAGACGAGTTCTATGGCTTCTTCCTTGGAATTATTTGTTTTTAAACACACCTTGGGACTTCTATACTTCTGGTAGTGCAAGGCTAGAGCAAAGTTTTGAGGTGGAGAAGTGTTTTTGGAATGAATGAAAGTGTGTGTTTTGGTTCAACTATTTATAGGAAAGAACTAACTTGTGCCCAGTTCAGCGTCGAGAGTGATGTTGTGCTTAGGTTATAGAGCAAGGCGTTGATTCATGTCCCGAGCAGCTCTGCGTATGGGTACTAGCGTGTGCGCGTGTCTATGGAGTGAATATTGTGAGCTAGAGTGATAGCATAGCAAGGTGGAAGGAGATGGAGAAGTTAGGGTGATGACTAGGGGTTTTGGAGACTTGGTGGCCAAGTTGGGTGACAAGGTGGTGATGGAGGTGCTTGTAAGGTGTTGGAGTGATGGTGATGTGGTGGTGAGGTCATGGTGATGAAGGTGGTGGTGAGTCATGGAGGAGCTTGAGGTGTTTATTTAGTTTATACATGGCTGTTTTTGGACAGCCAACATCAGTCTCGGTAATTTGGTTTCCATTTACAAACCGTAATTCCGATCAACCTCAAACCAGTGAGGGTGGTTAGATATTTGAGTCATCTACAACTTTTAGTTTTACATATTCAGGGGTTACTATACAAAAATTTAGAGATAACAGCCATTTACTACAGGTGTGCAGAATTTGCGCACCTTTGCCATTTCGGCTATAACTAATTCATCCGACGTCGAATCGGGGTGATTCAATCGGCAAAATGATCACAAGACATAGGGCTACAACCTAGTGTTTTTACTTAATACCCAAAACCTACTGATTTTGCCCAGATCTTATGTTTTATTAACGGATCAGATTCTGAAAACTATGAACTAGTTTAAGGTGTAATGGGTTTGCTATGGTTTTATGATTTTGGTTTAGGGTTTAAGAATTAGGTTTTAGGATTAGGTTCAGAATGATTTAAGGGATTAGGTTAAGGGTGAGAGAGCGTGCGTTGTGCATTGGGTGTTATGAACCTTGTTTAAAGTGGTGTAATATAAACATGATTTAGGAGGTATAAATGACCTATTTGTATTTCATTGCAAATTGAACTGTCCATTAAGCTTTAGAAGGTTGTAATAGGGTTTAGGAGGGAAAAGATATTCAAAAGTTTGGCATTGTAACTTGTACACATGCTTTGAACATTTATATACTTGTTTTGACATGTAATTAGGGTTTTTGGAATAAACGTTAACGTATAATGCTTGTTTTGGAATAACGTTGTAAATGGTACGTTAAATGGATAATGTACTTGGTAAAAATGATATTAAGATATAGACTTGACATATTAGGATGTTTACATGATATAAACATAGATATAAATGGCATTGGTAGAGGTTGCGTGAGATAAAGCAAAAATTTATAATAGATTGATATTACAGTGCATCTAATTTAGTAGATGGATAATTACATTGATGAAAATTACATGTTGTTATAGCTGGGCTTAGCTTTCTCTATTTGAAGAAACTTTGTACTGCTGGTACAAAAAGTTTATACTGCTAGGCTTGGTTAGTACTGCTTAAGTTGTTATGGGTGGATTGATGCTTGACATAGTTTGGAGATACTTTTTAGACGAATTTGAAGCTTAATCTGATATCTCAAGGATTAGTACTGGTATGTTGTTTTGATTAACAGTTCTTAACTTTTATTCATGGGCTATGCATAGATATGGATCCTCATGAATTCTCACATGTCTATCTAGTTATTTCTAGTGTGCTTGTGATGAATAGAGGCATGTTATTGCATAGTTATTGGAAAACAAGTTAATACTATAACACCCCCAAAATGCGATACGCAGCGGAATACAACGATTGGGGTGCTACTTCATAATACATGCACACGAGTCCTAGTAAACGTTCAAAGATAAGTTTATAAAACATAATTTTATTTATTATAAAGATCAGAGTTACATAGGTCCCAATACCAACATAGAAATTGTTTCTAAAAGTCACAACACGACTTGATTTCTAAAACACTTGTTTTGTTTATGACATTAATTCACCGAGACACCGTCCTTGATATCCGCGTTCCGTCCCATCCAAGCCATCAACAGCAATTAACCTGAGATGCATGCTTAAAAACGTCAACAAAACGTTGAGTGAATTCATAGAGTTTACAAATAACAGTTAGAACACATAATTTGGTTCAACAAAACGTATAACGTTGGCTCGTAAGTCAAGTTATAAAAATATTGATTTCCAACTAAAGAGCTCGTGTACCGAAACTTAACACATTCATCTCGTAGGACGAAATCATGTCCGAGAAGTATGCCACTTCTCCTAATACTAACCACAAAATGTCCGTTTGACAGGGTGGTCCCAACGGATTCAAACCCCGGACAGGGTTGTCAAACCTAATAGATCTATTTAATGCATTAGCGCTTACCAACACATGGTAACTAACAGTCACACATCAAAAAGGCAAATACTCAGTAGTGAAGGAATCATATTCAAGTATCAAAACAGTTTGCGTTCAATTTCACAAAACAAGCAATATATCCCCCTCGCGGAGTTAAAAACATTGAAAACTTTAAAAGCGAGGCTATGAACTCACCTTGATCAAAAGCCGATGATTAAACAATAAAGTCTAGCATGAAAATCCACATACCGATCCGGAGTCGTGCCGAGCGAGGCGAGAGAAGAGTCGTTTGATTACTATATCGAAAAGTATAATCAACGATGCTTCATCGAAGTAAAAAAATCATATATATATATACATATATATATATATATATATATATATATATATATATATATATATATATATATATATACACATTCATACATGTGATGAGAAATCCACTTGCGCCTTAGATCCCAAAACCCCACAACATTGAGTTATAATTGTCCCTCACGTTTTATCTTACGTGACTTTAATTGAAAACGTTATATTTTCGATAACTTTCTATTTTTAGAAAGTTACTATTTTTGGAAAGTTACCATCTTTGGTAAGTTTAAATATCTAAGTATATTTTTAATACTTATCATTTTATTTATATCCATGTACTTAGTTAAAAATTATATAAGTCTTATATGACCCGTTGACTTTTTAAAGTCAACATTTGACTTTTATACTTATATTTATTTTTACCCAAATCTGACCCGCGCCAAACGACCCTCTAAATCACATTTTCACGATTCGGAGTAAAAAGAGATTTTATGCGAAACGATATTCCGGAAAACTTTTTAGTTTTAGCCGAGACCCGAAACTCGACGGAAAATGACGAAAATGGCCCTGCAAGAATCTGCTGTAACTTGTATTTTTAATAAAAACGCAGCAGTTTGACCATCGGTTTTGACCCGCTATATCACGTTTTCGTAACTTTGACCAAAAAGATATTTTATAAAAAACATCATTCCGGACAACTTTCGTGTTTCGCCAAAAGGCCGAAACGGACTCGAAAGTGCCCAAAATGGCTGTCGAAAATCAGATCAGCAACTAAAATAAGTTCAAATAGCTGATTGCAATTTATAGTTTTTCTAAACTTGTTTTTGCCGTAACTTTTTTGTTATTGGGAGTTAGAAGCTCTACCTTATATCAAAACGATCGTCTAAGAAAGCTCTACCATATTTCAAGATCAAAATTTAGTTTTTATAAATTTTCGAACCTCGTTTTCTGAGCCAAACTTTCTGCTCGAAATTTATTTTTACAAAACTTATCAAAACTTCATTTTCACCTCACAACAACATCAAATACGCCTAGTTAACCTATCTTCGTCAACTAATTTCATCACATGCAATAACTCTAAATCGATTAAATCGTAAAAACAAAAGTAACACAAGTATTTAAAATACTTACAAAGCTATAATAAGCTAGAAACGTACCATACTTGAACTCGCGATCCCTCCCTTTTGTGTCTAGCCGAACTCGAACCAAACCCAACAACTAAAACCGAACATTTTTCCAATTAACCAAGCTACCAAGCTTTCAAAAGTGATTATCTAGTTATTTTACACAACCCTTTTCAATCCGAAACCTTTCAATATAACCCGATCTCTAACTAGAAAAATACCCATTGCATGTGTTATTTTATTGCGTAGATGTGTAAGAAATGAAGAGAGGATTCGGAAAATATAGGTTGATCGGAATGCATGTGATTTTTCCGGCGACCATGGCGGTTTCCGGTGATCGAAAAACTTTTCCGATGGTGGTTTTCGGCCGAACTAGGTGAAGGTGGGGAGGAGGAAGACAATTATTCTAAAAAAGTTATAAGTGTGTGTAGAGCCTCCTTTTTATAGAAAACAATTAATTCAATTGACAAAAATATCATTCCCTCTTTTATTCTTTAATTTTTTTGACACGCACACGTTAAGACTTAATAAAACCGACCACTTTAGCTCGGGATTTTACTACCGAAACTATTTTTATTTCCGTCACATTTTTTTCTTGGTTTAAAACATTTAATAAAATGTGTACATTTTTAAAACACTAATCTGGCTCAAGCCAAGGAACAAAATGACGACATTCATAAAAATAATAGATTTATGATCTTAAAAATAATAACGGGCCGCGTCGTAGATTTTTACGATGCTCGAAACGATTAACGAACACGCGGTCAAACTGTGACTCGCGAAACGTCAAAAATAAATATTTTAAACTTCCGTTCGAAATAAAATACGAAAACAATTATTTACGACAAATAATTTTTTTTAATGTCGACGTTCGCTTACGAAAAACTCATAAAATAATAATAATAACGTCGAACTCGCGATTGTCATACGCGTCGTGAAACTCGGGTTGTTACAAAGACTGCTCAAGCACTATTAGCAAGGCAAAGAGAAAGAAAAGCTAAAAGCATTATGCTTTTGGCTATTCCTGATGAATATCAGGTAAGGTTTCATGCAATAAATGATGCAAAGACTCTGTGGGCTGCTATTCAAAAGTAGGTTTGATGGTAATGTTGAATCTAAGAAGATGCAAAAGAATGTCTTGAAGCAACAATTTGAAAACTTTTCTGTATCTGACCCCGAACGGCATAGGATACATCGATAAGCCCTTAATACTAGGAAACAACTAATCATCCTATAAGAAGTATCAAGCGGTGCAGCAGTTTTCATAAAGAAGCTGCAAATCAGAAAATTTTTAAGATTTCAACCTTCATTACGAACAAATAAGCCATTGCATATAAGAGACACAGAATTGTATAGTATTGAATTACGGGAAATTGGATGATCAAACAATCAACCATAAAGGCTTTTGAGCTGATATCAAAGGATCCTCCTAGAGACCAACTTCAAACTCTCATGAATGAGGCCTATTCTCTGCAGCAGAAGACAGCTAGCACAAAAATTAAGATAGTACATGCAAATGGTTGTTTCTACTTGCAACAGGCCATACTATCCTCGTAGGACAATCCCTCTTCATCAACTATACTAATGATCTAATGTACTCATACTTTCTAATTAGTCAAATATACCACAACAAGATGATGAAGACCTAGAGCAAATTGAGTAATGAGGATTTGGAAGAATGACCTTAAATGGCAGGTGGGCCAGTGCCTTTCAAAAGAAGTTAAGCGATATTAAAAAGAAGACTGGAAGAAAGTTAATCTTCACAGGCAAGAACCTTAGTTTTTTGATAAAAACTAAGGTTTGAAATGCTTAACAGACATAAAAGGGGCCATTTTGCAAGGGAATGTAGAGCACCAAGAAATCAAGGGAACTGAATGGAGAATACAGGGTATACGGAGTATAGGGACAACACAGAAAGGACTGCAAAAAAAAAAAAAAAAAAAAAAATACCACTGCGACCTTTATGCATTGGTTTTTCAGGACAAAGGCTTGTGATTGTCCAAGATGGACTGGATATGACTGAGTTATATAGCCACGATAACCAACTGAGTTGCTCTCATGTGCCTACACTTACACTCCTCAGGGTTTGACACAGAGGTACAATACTTGTCTAAAAACTGTGTGAAAACATATGAAAAACTTCAAAAACAGTTTGATGAACAGCGACAAACTCTTAGTAAGGCTAATCTAGAAATTGTAGCTTATCAATTAGGCCTAGAATCAATAGAAGCTCAATTAGTTGTTCATCAGAAAAATGAAGCTGTCTATGAAGAAAAGGTCGCAGTCTTAGAATTTGAAGTGAAAGACAAAAGTAATGCTATCACTAGACTTAAAAATCAGTTAGATGAAACTTTAAGAGAAAAAGATGATTTAAAAGCTAAACTAGAACATTTTGAAACATCTCTAAAAACATAAGTAAACTGATTATATCAATTAATGCTAAAGATAAAACAGACTATGAAATGGAGATCAATTAAATGAAAATGATTCAAGTGGTAGTGAATTGTTTAATAGTGTATTTGATAGTTGTTCAAGTGATGGAGATGACAATTAAACAAATGATAGGTTCAAAAAGGATAATGGATATAAAGCTGTTCCTCTGCCTCCACTAGCTTACCTATCTTTTGCAGGATTGGATGATTCTGTTTATAGGCCTACAGCAAATAAGACTAGTGCTAGTGTGTCTCAAGTTGAAGAAAATATCACTCCACCTAGCAATACTAGTGTAGAAATGCCTAGAGTTGAATCTGTTAGGCCTAGTGGAGTTATCATTAAAGATTGGGTTAGTGATGATGAGGACATTTTTCTATCTAATGATTTGCAAGCAACAGACAAACCTAGTTTTAAAATAATTGAGTTTACTAATGCTAGGAATGAATCTGTAAAACCTAAACAAGCTGACAAACCTAGGATAATCACTCAAAATCCTAAGGTAGATAGAAGAGATTGGAATGGACAAATGACTCAAAAACTAAGATTAGGATTTGGGTTTACAAAGAAAGCCTATTTTTTTTGTGGCATTTATAGCCATCTAATAAAAGACTGTGATTTTCATGAAAAGAGAATGGCTAAAAAGTCTGTTTTAAAAAATATGGGAAAGAATTTTGGTCAAAGGGAAATTAGACCAGTTTGGAACAGTGCTCAGAGAATAAATCATCAAAATAAATTTGTTCCATCTGCAGTCTTGACAAGGTTTGGAAGAGTACCAGTTAGTGCTGCCAAGCAAAGCTCTCTAAGAGCAACAACATCAACTAGTACATTCAGACCAGTTAATACTGCTACCCATACAAATAGAGTGAATGTTTCAAAATTAAAAACAAATGCTTTTCATAAGTCTCATTCACCTATTAGAAGGTCTTTTTATAAATCAACAACACCAAATACCAGGATTTCAAATGAAAAAGTTAATACTGTCAGAGTAAATGGTGTTAATACTGCTAGGCAAACAACAGTTAGTACTGTTAAGGGAACTGGGGTCACTGCTGTTAAGGCCTCAACAGGTTGTGTTTGGAGACCTAAAATGACTGATTTAAACAATGTCTCCAAAGACAATAGTGGATCATGGGTCTCAAAAAGAGTAAATTATATAGATCCACAAGCAGACCAAGTATCCATAGTGCTTGGGTCCCCAAGAGACCACTGACTTCTCTTACTTTTGTAAAGGGAAATCCACAACAAGCTTTGAAGAACAAAGGAATATTTGACAGTGGATGTTCCAGGCACATGATAGGGAACAAAGACTTCCTTACTGACTATCAAGACATTGAGGGAGGTTAATGGTGTTTAAGTGAAAAATTTATTTTTTCTAAATTAAGTTTTGATGGTATGTTACGGAACTTGGATTCAAAGAAGTTTTTAATGTATCCAAGGTTTTTACAACTCTTTTTGAATAATCAGCTTAAAGATTTACCAGAACCTTTTAATGATACATATGTGACACCATGCCTTACTAAAAAGGTTTTCTCAAATATGGCAAGAAAAAGTGTTAATTTTTCAGGAACCATTACTCCACTTTTTGCCTCTATGTTGGTGCAAAACCAAGCACCTAAGGGTGAAGGTTCAGTAGTACAACCTGAACCCCAACCTACACCCTCTACCTCATAACCAAATGTCTTAGAACCTCAAATTGCATCACTTCACATTGAAACATCTCCAAGTGCAGCACCCCAAACCGAAGCACAAAAAACTGCAGTATCTCGAATTATTTTTCATGAAGCTTACATTGAGCAAATACTCCCATCTCCAACTACTTATCAATGAAAAAGAAAAACTCAAAAATGTAGGAGAACCAAAAAGGACACTGAGTTACCTCAGACTAGTGTGCCTCTAGACCATGGAGCATATGAGGCTATCCATAAAGAGGGGGTGACAGTGTGGAAAGGCCTATCACTATTGTTGCTAGCTTAGATGCAGCACAGGACAATGATAACATAATTAGGACCCAGACCACGATAATGCCTAATGTTGACATTCCTCAGGGAATGGATACATGTGGCAGTCCCAGGTGCCAAGAAACCATGGGGGGTACTCCTGCTCAGACTAGGTCTGAGAGAGTACTTGCACAGCCCAATGAACCACCTCTCTCAGAAGGTCACACATCTGAAAGTGGGGAGGGTAGGATGGAAAACACATTTGAATTGACGGCTAATGTACCAATCACACCCCATGATTCACCTCTCTCAGGAGGTTACACACCTGGAAGTGATGAGGGTAGACTGAAACTACACGAATTGATGACTATGTGTACAAAATTATCAAAACAGGTGCTTGACTTGGAGAAAGAGAAGGATGCTCAAGCTGTGGAGATCCCCAGACTAAAGAAAAAAGTCAAGAGATTAGAAAGACAAAGGAAGTCAAGCACCAAACAACCAAGAAGGAGGAAATACAGATAGGTTGAGTCTTCAGATGATGATTTGAATAAAGAGGATGCATCCAAACAGGAGAGGATTAAGCAGTAACAAGACAAAGCCAAAGTTATGCAATTGCAAATTGCATGAAAATTATGAAGTTCACAATCTGTTTATGCTAGTAGAGAAAAAGTACCCACTGATCAAGGAATTATTAGAGAAGATGCTGAACTTGCAGTTAGAAGCTGAAGAAGTAAGTACTATGGCATTTGAGCTTATCAAGTTTATCAAATCAAAGCTTGAAAAGTAGTAACATGTTTGGATACATCCTCCTAATGACCAAGATGCTTAAACTGAAGAAACTTGATGATTGACAAGTAAATATCAAGTTTAGGGGAGGATTATTGGGAATTTTGAGTTACTACTGCCAGTACTACTTTACTATTGCTGGTTAAGATTGATACTGCTGCTAAAGATTGAAGAAATAGACTAAGTAGTTAGTACTGCTAGTTATATTAGTTAGTACTGCCAGTACAAATGTTAGTACTGTTAGTATAGTTAGTACTGTTAGTTAATAGTTAGTGCTGTTAGTATTATATAGTTAGTACTGCTAAAGTGATATGCATGAGATATATTAGGAATAGATATGCATGATCACTTAACGCGTTTTGTAAGCCTATTAGGGTTTTTCTTAGTGTATAAAAGGAACCCTACGGCATAGTTAGATATATCAATTTACATAGAAAACACATACCTCATAGATAGTTATTCTGTAACCTTGGCAGAATATTTGCAATCAATATATTCAAGTTTAGTATTCATTGTTCTTCTTAGTATTACAAGTTAGATTCCGCATAACTTGTAGTATTCACAATCATAGTTTCTCTTATAGTTAGTTTGAATTTATCCAGGTTAACTAAGCTTTAACAAGCTAATCGAAGATCTGTTTATTTAGGACTTCATAATATCTGAGCCTAATTCTCAAACAAACAGTTTGAGTATACTTAGAAACAAAGGGTATTTCTATTTTTGCCCCAAAAGATTTTGGTGTATGCACCTATTTCCCCAAAAGATCTCAGCCTAAAGGTGTTCTGTCATGTATTAAATTAATATTTAATACAGGGAGGTTAACTATCAAATCATGTTGTGGATTTTTTCACCATTTATGTGAATTTACTATGATTCCTTTATTTGGAAAACTTATAACATTGCCTGTGAGGTGTTATCCCACAATTTAGTTCTGGTATTGAAGTTTAGAAGTAGACTAGAAGAAGTAAATAACACTGCCATGTATTTAATACAGGAGGTTAACAATCAAATCACCATATTTTATTACATTTTGTCCCTTTTGTAATAATAATGTGTGAGTATATATCTTTACAAGTATGAAGAAGAAAAGAAACAATCTTGAATGCCTGTAAAAGTATTAATTTGTTTGCCAAGTGTGCATCTTCGACAAGACCCAACCGTTCATCTACTTGACAACTAGTATGTGCTTAATTACACATACCATTTACCTATTAAAATGAGCTTATTTGATCAAAAACATAAGAAAAATGCTAAATATATGCTTGTTTTGCTATTTATGTTGTGCATGTAGCAGATATTCAGAAAATGACAAAAACGAAGCCAAAACGACAAAACCGAGCACGAGAATGAAAAGAGCGCGAAAAGTCAAGTCAAAGCCAGTCAAAGACAGCAAAAAAAAAACCAAAGTCAACTCCGGGACATGGCATTGAAATAAGCATCGAAAAACGAACCCAAAAACCCAAAATTGTCAAAATGGACCAACCCGGGCCCACCTTATTGGGCCGGATCTGCCCACTACAAATAATAAAACCTAAAACCTCTTTTAAGCCTTTATTAAAATTTCCAAGTCCAAAACTATACTACCCGGCCCAACACCTAGGCCCAAATCCACTTAACTCCTGTTAGCCCAACCTATAACCCTTTTTGCATAGTTAGTCCTTAGGACTAACACCTTCACCCCCTACACCTTAAACCCTATGACACCAATGGTCCTTACCCCTAACCCTGTTAACTCTTTACCCCCTACACCTTAAACTAAATTACACCCCACGTCCCTAACGAACCCAAAACCCTTTCCCGCTAAAATCCAAAACCTACTATTCATCGTCCCTGTCCCTTTCATACCCTGCAAACCGACAAACCCCCACCCATGTGACTCTCCAGTCCTACCCCACTTCACAAAACCCCAAAAACACCTTGGCAATCCCATGTTATTTCATTGGCTGTTAAAACAAATACATGGAATCAAGGGCTTGGATTCAAAGGCTTGGTAACCAAGAATAATAGAAGGCTGGGATAAAGTCTTGATGCCTCTCACACAGAAAACACAACAAGCACAACTCAAAGGTCTCCTACGACTATATATGTGTGTTTTTTTTCACACAGTAAGGAGTAGTTTTTATATTTAAGTTTAAGTTTTTAATAGGATAGTTTTTTATTGTATTTTTATAGCTTATTGTATTTTTAATTCAAGTATTGTAACTTTTTCAATGATTAATGAAAATTTGAGGTTTTAAGTTTATAAAAATTCTGAGTTTCTAATTTGTTGTTTCATTGTTAAGAATGTTTTATAAGCTTTGATAAGCTCTTATTTGAATTCTTCATAATCTGTTTTCATTAAGCTTGTATAAGCACTTAAGAAAATTTTACCAAAAAAAAAATCACCACTCAAAACTACCAAATATTTTGGATGATAAGATGGCAATGGAAGAGCTTATGGGTTTGTACTAGCTTCTGCTAGAGCTTGTAGACAAGCTGATTTAAGCATTTAAGCCCTTGTTTAGAGCAAAGGGCAAGGTATGCTCATTTTTACTCTTTTAGCCTCATTTTCTGTCATTACTATTTTAACTGCTTATTTCTGCGTAATTTGTGCTTATTATGCTTTTTGAATGTTAATTTTGTCTTTATTATGCTTATTTGATTTAGTATAATGCTTATCTTAATATGTTTTAGTTTAAAATAGCAAAATATGTCCTTAAAGAGGTGTTTGGGTCAAGGATCCAAAATGGGTCAAATTATGTTCAAGATGTATTCTGGCACTCAAATCAGTTTTAGTAAGCTTTAAATTAGTCTATAGGTCAGTTTTAATAAGTCGTCATTGTTTAAATCTCAAATTTTATGTTCATGCTATCCATGTTTCAAATCTATGGTAAAATTTTAAGTATAGTATGCAATTCTTTGATTCTAAGTTTTGAGGCTTAAGTTGTATGTCTTATGTTCAAAATATACTACCTTTTGAGTGTATAATCTGGTCTTGTTTCATTGTTTAAAACACAAATGGGTCAAAACAGTTTATTGCATACTTGTATGGGTTAGTTTTCAAGCTTTTTATTAGCCTTTTTCATTAGCCTTTTTCATGGCTCATTTGCATTTCAAATTCCTTTTTCTTCACTGCTTATTGTAGCTTATAGGATAAGCTTTAAGAATCTATAATCCATTAAGCCATAATGTTCCATTTAGTTGCTTAAATATAAGCTCAAAAGTCCCCACTTAGGCTGTTTGTTAGCAGTTTTAACCAAAAATGCTTATTTACTTTTATCAGCTTATGGCTTATTGGATTTGCTTTAGTTATGTTTAGATTTGCTTGTTAGGAGTAGGAGTAGGTCTGTTTTTGCTTATAATGTTTTCTTTTAGCTTATTTAGTTCTAAAAGTCCTTAACAGTTTTAGTTTTAGTCCACTTAGTCTAAAAAGTTTAAACTGTCACCATTTTTTAGCTTATTTTAGGCTTATTTTTAAGTTTTGTAAACATTTCCTTTTTTAAAAGTTGCCCATATTTGCTTAATGTTTAGCTTTTCAAAAAGAAGAATAAAAAAATGATTTTTCAAAAAGGGAAGGCATGGGGGTCGAACCCATGACCTCTTCATTTGCACACACACGTCCCAAACAGCACACACACTAACCATTGGCACCAGTAGGGCCATATGGTTTACATTTACATTGTTTATTATTTAACCCTATTTAGCCTTTTGCCTTAACAGCTTATTTAAGCTTATTTCGTGCTTATTTGTTCAGCCTTATTTAAGCTTATTTCGTGCTTATTTGTTCAGCCTATTTAACCCTATTTGTTCAGCCTAGATTCCCCATAGTTATAAGTACTTTTCATGATTTTTTTAGATTTTTCTCATTTAGTTTACTATTTTTAATCATTTTATTTCATTAAATCTGTTTTTAATTCATTTTAAATAAAATAAAAATCAAAAAAATATAATTCTTTTTTAATTTTTTTTTTATCATTTAGTACTTAGGAAAATTAAATTTGCATTCGTAGGGTTAAAATTGCACGCTTTAGGTTTTTGACTCGCGTTTTTATGTCCCGTTTACGTTTTTAAATTTCGTTTTTGCATTCGTTTTTAGTATAGCTTTCCTTTTAATCATTTTTCCCGTAGAAATAGAAAACCCAACCCACATCTTTGATTATTCAAGCATAAATCCCAAACCTAAACTTGATTTTCCATTCACGCCTCGTTGGGAAACGACCCGGGAAGTTTTTTTAGGGTTTTGCTTTGGTTAAAAGTAATAATCTCTTTAAAAGCCTCACGGAATTCTTACTCTACTATTTATTATTGATTGATATTATCTTATTATTATATATTTATATTATATATATTTATTATATATTATATTTATATATA
>BQNB010033794.1:0-52048 GCA_026074375.1 Tanacetum coccineum | reverse complement strand
ATCTCTTTGATGCTAGGTAGTTTAAATTTGCCATTGAGAAGCTCAACTAGCCACCTGCACCTTATTTCTGATGTAAACAGGTTCGAAAAAATTTCTGAGAATCCAATTATTGCCAGCTAGGGGTGAGCATACCGGACCGTCGACCAGACCGGACCGACCAGACCGGTATTTTGGACCAATTCTGTCCTCGGTCCAGTCCGACCAAAAACCCGATGATAATGCCGTGTAGGACCGGACCGGACCGAAGACCGACCCGGACCGGACCGTACCATTTCGGTCCGGTCCGGTCTTGGACATATGCTCACCCCTATTGCCAGCTATGGTATTCTTGGCTGAATGCATTCTCTAGTATATGTAAGGAAAACGTATTAGACAATTTAATCTAATAGAATGTAGGAATTTTTTATGAGTGCAATGATTGTATTACTTCGTTGGTGTTATATCATTCTTAAGTTTAGGTTAATCCTGTCACGATTAACCAAACCCGCATAAAGTTTACACCTATTAATTATAATCTATCTAGGAGCCAACATTGGGGAATATCAAAACCTAGCTCATCGAGGCTTTACCCACTTATGTCCAATTGTTATCTACATGCTAGTAGTCCACGGTCCGAGCACTTACCCAAGGAAACAGAACGTTATGTGTAATCCTAAGTCACCACTTAGTCTACCTATTCACTTAACCAAGGAAAAAGAACAAGGGCATAAATTTGTCGTTCTATTATTCTAGAGTCACATAATTAAGCTGTATACAGTTCTATCCCAGACTCTAGCCTACGCTATGCATTCTAGATCTAGTTGAATGAAAGATTAAACACATAATTAAAATATAGACAGATATGAAGTGTTAAACATAATAAACACTCAATGAAAGAGTAAACATTCGATATAAACAAACCAAACATTAAATTATCATAAACATGGCTAATACCTATATGTATTAGCCCATAATCATTGTAATAATACATAGTATCATAGACAAACGATTAAGATAAACAGAACGTTATGCTAACCGAACGCTTATAGCAGAGTATATAGATTACAAACGTTTTCTTATTGAATTGAGGCACTTGCAGGACCTTATTGGCTTCTAAAATCGTCTGTAGATCGTACTTGGTGGTTAAAGGCTTCTAATGCATACTGAAAACCGAGTTTTAGGTTTTCTATTTATAGGCTCTGAAAACAGGTCGATACGCCATATTTGAGGGGTCCGATATGGCGTATTGGGATAACTTGGATTGGGCTCCATGATTATTATATTTTGGAATATTCATAAACTGCCAATGGATATGGCGTATAGGCATTTCTGGATACGGCGTATTGGCTGTAAAACGTAATTCTTCATAATGTTGACCAAACTATCATATACGGGCGAATCTGCTGATGTGGATACGACGTATTCTTCAAAGTTAGGCAATAGTCTTGATCTTATCTAAGTCTTGGGAAATAACGTATCCATCTAGAATGATACATCGTATTCTTCAGATTTAGTAGACTTTCTTGAACTTCTTCATTTATGATCCAAAACACACTTTTTTCTTCATCTTTCGCCAAATGCTCAATAATAACCGAGATTCATACAAATAAGCGATTAAGTATCAAATCTTATATTAAACAATACAAAACGAGCAATATAAATGGGATAAATGATGCTAATAATGTGACGTTATTTGATGTCATCAGACGTTTAAGAGGAGGAACTAAGGAAATAAATAGGCACGGTTGCTTACATCAAATGCCATTCTAAAACTCAACAGGTACTTGACCTGTTAAACATTTTATACTAGTTTTTTTCTTTCCATTTTCAAGCTATAGAACATTTTTTGAAGTTTTTCTTTGTTATCTATCAGAGTGTCAAATTAGTTTTTGATACGGCAATCAAAGCTGTACTACAACCACTAAGGAGGAAAGAGGTAGCAAAAACTTATAAACTACGACTTCCTATTTAAAGGAGTTGGCTCTAACTCTAATCTTAACCTAGCCAGGAAACGAATCAGACGTAGATCATTATAAAAATATTGAATAACATAAAACTATAAAAAAACAAAAGTAACACTAATTAACAACAATCCCTAAACATAAACATATTTAGACTTATTAGCTTATGATCTAATAATCTAACAAAATCTATATTTTCGCGTTGACCTATCTTTTGTCCGTAAGAGTCATTTACTTTATCATAATACGTATTAAGCATCAATTAACATTGTATTAGAGATGGTAAGATAATTAATGAGCAGACAACCAAATACGAACATAAGATGATTTTATGAAAATAAGTTTAGTATACTTTCTTTCAAAAATTCGCTCAATATCAAGTGATCATGTTATCTAACATATTGTATCCTTATGTTATAGAAACAACGATAAAAAGGGGAAGTGTTATAGACTTACCACTTGGAATATCTTTAAGTGAGTTAGAATTTCTTTAAGAGCGTCCGCATTTTTCCATAAATTGCTGGGCTCCTGCACATCTCTCTCTCACTTGGACTTATATCCATCGTATAATCTCGCCGATAGATCTAAAATCGAAGTGAATTAAGGTTGTGTTTTTGCAACATGTGCTTCTTCAGCTTGGGCTGCAGCAACCTCTTTTTCCATTTTAGTGTGAATGGCTGCAAATAATTAATAGTAAGCTTCACACCAAGCATCTCTAATCTCTTCACAACATTTCTGTAAAATCTAAGTAATCTTTAAACACACAAAGAACTATGAAGAAATCTAGAGAGAGAAAGAGAGTGGGAGGTTGCTTCTAGTAAGAGAAAGTGAAAGAGAAAAACATGTATTACTATATGTGAAATTAAACAACCAACCACCCTTTCCATAGCATGGAATTGGTATTTATACATCTAATGTGGCCGAATATGGCTTAGTCAATAGGATTTTCCTTAACTAGCCTATCTAGTTTTCAAATATTACTTAACGAGCTATCTAACGATATTTATGAAAGTGACTGATACTTTCGTATTCCTAACAATCTCCCCCTAAGGGAGGTCACTCCATTTTACAAAAACTTAAACCTAGCATACTATGCTTTGTCTTTAGTCTTGTGCTCGCAGATTTATTTTTTTGACTTCATCTTGTGAATATGGCATGGTGATTCTTTGACTTTAGGCTTGAGGTTGTTCTGATAGGCTTGACTTGTATGTGTAGGGATGTAAACGAACTGAACATTCAGTGAACATTTCATGAACCGCCTGGTAAAAAGTTCGTTTATGTTCATTTATTTATTAAATGAACGAACATGAACATTATTTTACGTTCGTTTAAAAACTGGTATGTTTAAACAAAATAACACTTATAAAACAAAATATTATGCATAGTTTGATAAAGAGTAAATTGCGGATATGCTCCCCGTGGTTTGCTCAGATTGCACGTTTAGTCCCTACTTTTTTGAAAGTGCAGGCGGCCTCCCTGTGGGAAAACTTTTGTTGCATTCTTAGTCCCTGACCTAACTTAAATGACAAAATTGCCCCTGTCTTCTCCATCTTTGAATCTATGCTTGAAATTTATTTATTTTTTCTTACTAAAGGTGATTATCACCTTCCCAGATATTCAATGACGTAAACACAAACAAATACATATTCTCTTTACCCAAATGTATAAAAAGCACGTACTTCGATCGTTAAATCCAAAATTCGATCGTTCAACTTAAATTGGGTTTTGAAAAATCCTTAATCGATCATTAACAACAAAAAAATGCATATTTCGATCGTCCAAAATTCGATCATTAACAACAAAAATCTAGAACCCATCATCTTAAATCCATAATTCGATCGTTCAAATTAATTGAAAAATCCAAAACCCATTATCTTCTAAGTATGTTATCTTGCCTTTTTACAAGATCAATGGTTTGTTTGCAATAAATTTTTAATTATTATATGAGGAAAAATTAATCTTTTGAATCGAGTAATCTTATTTTGATGGTTCAAATTAAAGTGGGTTTTGAAAATAATTTTTTTCTATTAAAAAGTTTTGGCCTCGTTATTAATTTGAAATATAGATAAGAGTTTTTTTTAATTGATTCCAGTTTGAAATGTAGAGGTTGAAATATGTAGGTAAACATTCTTAGTATTTTTTATTTCTATTAAAAACAATTCAAGAGAATATTCAAAGATGGAGAAGATAAGGGCAATTTTGTCATTTTAGTTAGGTCAGGGACTAAGAGTGCAACGAAAGTTTCCTCATAGGGAGGCCGCCTGCACTTTTACAAAAGTAGGGACTAAACGTGCAATCTGAGCAAACCACAGAGATCATATCTGCAATTTACTCTTTGATAAATTTAATGTTTTTTTACGTTTATTTGTGTTCGATCGTTTATGTTCGTTTAAGGTTCGTTTAGTTTCTTAATGAACGAACATAAACGAACACGAACAACTCATTTTCTTAATAAACGAACATGAACAAGAAAATTCGTCTGTTTAATTATTCGTGTTCGTTTATTTTTCCGGTTAAAATGAAATGTACAAACATGAACAAGGCTCCGTTCTTGTTCGTCCGATTCGTTTACAATCTTATGTATGTGAACTTGAACTTCTTTGAGATCATCAACCAAGCATAATCTCTTATCATCATCTTGGGTTCTTGTCGCCGTCTTATGCACTTGTGACTTTTGGACCGACATGCTCATACTGCTGTTGTATCTTGGTCTTGAAAGCTTGAATAAGACATCTTTCTTGAAAATCTTTAACTATAACACTTTGTCACTTCGAGAAAGAAACTTCTTTGAAATTCTTCGACTTTAACACTTCGTCACTTCAAGAAAGACGTACGGTATCAGAGTAGCAGAAGTCTTGAAACATGTACTTAAGCTTTCATGATGTCTTTACGTATGTCGGTCGAGTATGAGCATGTGGTATTGGATTCGACTCGTCATTGGGAGACTGCTACCACCGTTAGGAAATCTGCATAAATAGGTTAGTGATAAACAACATATATGGACGAAAGTGGCTTTGTCACTTCATCGAATATGGCTGTAACAACCACGGTTCCCCGTTAATCATTATAAATATTGCCTGTGATCAGGTAGAATTCTGAAGAATCTCCTTGACAGGGTTTCATAGCTGCACTAGTCGTTAACATTACCTGAGCGTCTCAAAGCAGACAACACAGTAAGAGTGAACCGGTAAGTTACTATCTTCCCAATTAAGCCGTTAATTCGTGCTTAGCTTTCCTATCCAGATACCCTTGTGAGGCTTCCCATGGACATAAGATTGAAAATTAATTTATAAAATCAGTCAGTGTGTCAAGAAACAAACGGTTTTTATGACACACCAACAATTTTATCTTTTTTAAAATTCATCTGTCAATTCATCAGCTGGACCGAATCGATATCCAGTATCACAAGTTTGATTCATGCATGATCTCACAAGTCACCTACTAAGAGCTTGTTTGATGTTGGCTCAAGCAGGATTTCCATCTTCACTGTGAGTACTTTAGTATCACTCTGATGTTTAGGCAATATCACAAGGATAATGCGTAGGACTCTTAATATATTTCTTGTTTTCACATTGTGTGAATTAGCAACCATGTTTTGGATAATTATCCTAATGAGATTTATAGATGATCTCTTTTGTCTCTAGACTCAATAGTACACATTTGGTTTTAGTAATCGGAGGCTGGAGCAGACTGCTACATTTTCAATACCAACTAACTCAGAATGAGAAAGTCGATAGAGATGAGTGTAATCTCTATGAGAAATGAAACAAGAGTCTTTCGAGAGACCTTAAGTGGCTGGGGAGGGTTGTATATTGCGTCACTGGGTCCATGACGACTGTCTTTAACACCAGACAACAGTTTAATGTTTTTGACAGTTTATGTATTGACCCGGTTTCTGCCTAAGTGTAAGGAGGGCTTCTTTCTTTTCACCCTTTATCTTTACTTTTCTTTTTAATTCTTCAACCCCTTTATTGCTTACCGAGACTTCATAACTAGTACCTTGTTGGGTTTGTTCCAGTACTAGCTCCATCTCAGTCGGTACTTTTCCCTTATTCTTACTTTTACTCCTTTTTTATATCATACCTATGGACTTCTACACTAACTAGTGGAATGTCCCTGGGTAGATCCCTCCGATTTTGGCTGGATCGTAAGAACGAATACCTAATCCTAACCACCTTATAACTCTAAGTAATTATAAACATGGTCGGTCTTTCGGTATTATTCTCAGCCTTAAACCATTCAAAATGCTCCCCTCAACATGTGCATCGATATTAAAAAAATGTTTAGCACATGAAAGGTGAAGCTTGCTCTTTAGTCCTTTAAATTCACATCTTTAGCCATATATTTTAATCACATTTTATCCCCTTATAAAAAATGTCAAATTTCTTGATATTTTAGATATTAATTGATTCAAATATTCATGGTTTTAGAGAAAAAATATCCAATTATTAACAAGTCGATTATTGGAACATTATAATGCTCCCCCTCAAATTATGAGGGAATAATATGGTGTTTAAGTACGTTAATTTAATTTTTTTTGAATTTACTAAGAAATTCTTGAAAATTCGTACTCAAACACTATATATGCCTATATTTAAGTCTACACTACACATTTATATATTCACAATATTATGTATGAGACAGGACCTGCAAATATTCAAACCGAAAATGACAAAGTCATTCTATCCATGTCAGCAATCTGTAGTCCGTCTCGCTTATCTCCATTGGAAGTTGTCTTAGCTTCCTCCCGAACCAGCAATCCTTTCGAGAGTAGATTCAATGATTTCTTGCAAGCCTCATTAAGAAGTCTTGAAGTAAAAAGCCCAAATATCCGAAGTACACAATTAATTCAAAACCGTAACACCAAAGTCAATTAAGTCCTGGATGTCCGCATTTCTCCTTACATGATATCGATGATATAAATTGTAACACCAAAGTCAACTAAGTCCCGGATGTCACAATTATTCCCTCTAAGTAGTCGAAATGATAACACCTAAGTCAACTAAGTCCCAAATGTACACATTTCTTCCTGCCGGATACTAACTAACTGAAGGAATCATCATACTTATCAAACCTATGTGAACCTCTTTTATCAAATATTTATACCTTTTTAATAATAAGTTTAGTGATTGACCGGTCGAGGAAACATTAATTGAATCAGTAACAATTCTTCACATCCTTAAATAATTCTTCTCACAACACTTCCCCCTGGAAACTCAAATGATGCATACTAAACTATAATGAGATATCTCTTCCACCATATAAACGAAGTAATGTACCCAAAAGTAACAAGATGAAACACTGATTTTTTCTACGCTAAAGACATTTTGTCTTCTCGAAATGACCTAAAATGAGAAAAGGTAAAGAATCAACACGTGTACTTGTTATCTTTCTTGCATATCTATTCCTTCCCCCTTGCTGGTTTTGATAACTCGGAATCAGCAAAACCTTAGACGCACATATACTAGAGATCTTGTTCGAAGAATAAATAAGCTTTAATCTATCCCGTGAGAGTCAACTTCAAGGCTTTTAAAACTATGATATTATCTCCAATCATTCCTAAGTCTTTTTACAAACTATAAGGTGTTGGGCACATTGGTCGTAATGTGTTTAAAAGCCGGAATTCACTAAGTTTTAAATTTCAAAATAATCCCATAAAGTTGAAACAAATAACAATCTAAAGCCCTGTAAGATAATATAAATTAACTCCCCTTAAAAAATTATTATCCGTCATTATCAAAAACTTTAACCGTTTATTACTGTGACTTAATTTAAAAGACCGTTTTAAAAGATTATTTGATGACATTTTCTCCCCCTCAAATAATGACCCGTTTTCTATTTAAAAAGCTGTTGTCATTGTTTGAGTGGTCGAATTGTCTTTGAAAATCTTTTTGTGATTACTGAAAACGCTGATTCATTTTGAAGACAACTTTTTACCAATGAAAATAGATTTCTCTTATTTTGACAAATAAATGCACTGACACGTACACTTATTGTATATAGGAAGCACGAGTTGTGTTGCAAAGTAAACACAAGCCTTTGCATGGTCATAAAGTAGATTTTGCCCGAAAATAAATTCCTATTGAGAGGTCAAGTTTTCTTTTTGAAATACTTGCCTTTAAGATGATGATCGGGTTGCTATCGAAAATAATAGCAAGCCATTTTGGCATATTTTAAAAGCTTTTGAACTTCTGCTCGAACTTCATTTACAGCCTCATATCATTATTAAATGACATTTCCAAGGCCGTAAATGTTATCGATTTTCAGAAGACATGCCAGAGATACATATTTTTATATTTTTCTGATTTTTTTAAAATTTTTAATTTTCTTTTTGAAAAATTTATATGAAAGAAAAAAAAATATTTTTGAGTTTTTATGTTTTCTTATGTACATATGATACAGGATATATCGCGAGTAACCACCTTTACTCATCCTCTTCCTCCGTTAGATGTTTTAGCGTTTCCGGAGACATTTCATACCGAGCTTTTCGATCACGAAATTGAATCTTTCTCTTGGCAAGGGTTTGGTAAAGATGTCAGCCAGTTGATATTCCGTTCGAACAAAGTAGAGTTCCACTATTCCATTCTCCACCTACTCCTTTATAAAATCGTATTGTACAGCAATGTGCTTGGCTCTTGAGTGTTGTACGTTGTTGCAGCATAGAGCAATTACACTTTTATTATCGCAGTACCGAGGAATCTTATTGAATTGAAAACCATAATTTGTTAGCTGTGAACGCATCCATAGGATTTGAGCACAACACCCAGATAAGGCAATATATTCCGCCTCTGTACTCAATATCGCATTGCTCTTTTGCTTATTGGAAGACTAGCTAACAAGTTTATCACCTAAGAATTGAGCACTTCCTGATGTACTGCGTCTAATGTCCTGACACCCCGCGTGATCTGCATCTGCATATGTTGTTAGCGACATACCGTTATCCTTCAAGTACCAGAGACCCATGTTAATGGTTACCTTTGGGTATCGAAAGATCAGTTTAACCGCATTTAAGTGCTTTTCGGTAGGCTTTGCCTGATACCGGGCACATAAGCAGACTGCATAAATAAGGTCGGGTCTACTAGATGTCAGATACACGAGGGATCCAATCATGCCACGGTAAAGTATAACATCAACTGGTTTGCCCTGTAGATCTTCATCCAGTTTACTCTTTTCTACCATAGGTGTATCTACAGAGTCACTAGTCAGCAAACCATATTTTTTAATGATTTTAGAAGCATATTTTGACTGGTTTACAAAGATGCCTCTGGACTTTGAGAAATTTATAATCCTAAAAAGAATGACATCTGCCCTATCATCGACATCTTGAACTTAGTGGTCATCAGATTAGCAAACTCATTACATAAAGCAGTATTAGTGGATGCAAATATTATATCGTCAACATGAATTTGTACCAGTAATAAGTCATTCCCTGCTCACCGTGTGAAGAGCGTCAGATCAACTGCACCTTTGGAGAAATGTTGTGAAATGAGGAAACTTGACAGCATGTTGTACCATGCACGTAGTGCTTGTTTGAGACCGTAAAGAGCCTTTTTAAGCTTGTACACATGCGATGGGTTGTCTTGATCAACAAATCCTTCTGATTAAGAAACGTAGACCTCTTCTTTAAGCTCGCCATTAAAAAAAGCCGTTTTGACATCCATTTGGAAAATCGTCATATTCTTGTTGGCTGCATTAGCTACGAAGATACGGATGGCCTCTATTCTAGCAACCAGTGAAAATGATTCCTTGAAATTGATACTCTCCTATTGCCTGAACCCCTGAGCAACTAGTCTTGCCTTATTCTTTAGTACCCCGCCAAATTCGTTTGTCTTGACCTTATAAATCTATTTTAGTTTGATCAACATGACTTTATTTGGACATGCACCAATTCCCAAACTTATAGACTTTCAAATTCATGAATTTCTTCTTGCATTACACCGATCCATAATGATTCGGTCATTGCTTGTTTGAAGTTTTTTGGCTCGATTGAAGTTAGGAAGGCATCAAAATAACACCACATGGCATCAGTCTGTAGTTGCCGTGTAAGAGAAAAAAAAATAGCTCATATATATATGGGTATTCTCATATAATACCAGTATTGGTGCTCAAGGAAGCAAATGAGAAATCAGGAAGTACGCGAAAATCGGAGTGGTCAATATTTATATATCTGACCGATATAAGGTAAATAGTAAGAGGTCATAAGATAGACGTAAGAGAGCGAAATCATAGCCAAGTATTAAATACTCATTACTCATGTAATAGAAGTAAAGATGCAAAAGAGAGCATATAAGTTACCTGGGAGCAAGCAAGCGCGGATATCGGATAAAACAAGGAAAGACTCTATATTTTGAAAAACATGGTCATAGTCTAGGTTTTGAAAACGACCTAGTTCTCTATGACTTCAGCTCTGATACCATCTGTAACACCCCCAAAAATCAGGACAACGCAGCGGAATGGTAACATTGGGGTGCTACTTCAGGGCACAAAACACAAGTCACGGAAAACGACCTTAAAATGGACGTTTTAAATAAAGTCATATTCTATTTAATAAAAGATCAGAGTTGCAACAGGTTTCATTTATAATGTATTAGAAAACATTGTCAAAACGTTTGTCAAATAGTACTCAAGTTATTAAGCCTTCAAAAATATATATATCCGCGCGACTCGAATGCTCCCAATGCTCCACTAGCAAAATAGTAACCTGAAAATACATGCTAAAACGTCAACAATAATGTTGGTGAATTCATAGGTTTAAGTAAAAAGCAGTATTGAAATAATTTAAGAAATATTTCAGAAGAAAAGTAGCGTTACAACATTTAAAAGTGTTATTTCCGAAATCCATCCGAAATCCAAGTAGTGATTCAGTAAATCAAGAAGTATTTAAAAGTGGACCACAAGATCGAAGTAATGGTGGACTAAGTACATATTCCGAAGTCCAAAACAAGTAATGTAGACAAGAGAAACACATTCATCAAGTCTAAGTATATATTATTGCACTAAGCTCATGACACCGAAGCCTTAACTAGATTTTTGCCCCAATCAGAATATAGGATGCTTGCCAACACCCTAACATCTCTCAATGTTAAATGCACCCGATCAAACTAGTGACCCAAGACCCAAGTTATAGAGGGTTGGGGATTTCTGTCCCATTGATCTATCCACAAAAATTCCGCGATTGAATACAATAGCAGATTAACGGTCCATAAAAAGTGGGGAACTTAAGTGGCAATATAGTGACTACTTGGGCAATTATATTCAGCAGTTATCTGGTTATAGCATACACTTTGAAAAAAAACACTTGGGTCGTAGTAAATTATATGTCTAAAATTCACTGTTTCAAATATAGGTATTCACGATCTCAAATCATGTTAGTAAACAAATCAAACCTTAGTTAAAAATAATTATGTAAGGCTTAGCGTATAGTAATCAATAAGTTTATGTAAGTAAACGAGACATTTTCTCACCCGAAAACAATTTAAGAAAACATTAATAAGAGGAAAAGATGGGCTATGAACTACATTGAAGTATTCGAAAGGTATTATACTGTAGGTAAAATATTAAGTTTGTAAAAGAGCATGTATTCCCCTCGTCGGGTTTATAAAACATAAAAAAGATTGAATTGACGGTGAGAGTGGACTATGAACTCACCTTGTTGATTGCAGAGCAACTTGCAGAAATGCAACATAATAAGCACAACAACAAACGGAAACGAAACGGCTCGACCAGCAGTGCTGCTTAACTGAACGGCTAAGGACCCACTAGCCTAGGATGCTGAAATTTGGGTTTCGATGAATGGTTTTACGTCAACGCGACACGTGATAAATTTGATTTAAAGTATGTATTAGTTTGGTTGGTTGGTTAAATAAATAAATCATAAAGTAAACGCAAGGTTGTGGTAATATACTAAGTTATTTTTCGTTTCCTCGTCGGTCGTGTCGAAAATAGTTACCTATTGTAATAGTATAGTTTTTGTTCGTTTTATCCGGTTCTTGTATATACAGTACATATTATTATATCTTTAAAATATTACTTAACCCTTTTTTCGGTTCTAAAATACAAAAGCTTTTAGTTAAAATTATGACTAAATTGAAATTTATATAAATTTCGCATGACATTTTGTTTATATATCGTTTTCCATATTTATAGAATCTAACGTTTTCCCCTAATCAATATATGTTACAATTTTTCGCTTTCTAATATTTCAAATGCCGCGTGTTCTAGATATAATATATATATATATATATATATATATATATATATATATATATATATATATATATATAGATATATATATATATATATATATATATATATATATATTCTAAATCTAAAGAAAAATATATATATTACATGTATTGTCCATTTTTAAACCACAATATTATATATCCGGTTTTTAAGATATTTATAAACCTTATTATTTTTATTAGTTGTTTCGCTCTAAACCAAACACCCTTTGTATATAACAAACGAACCCTTGTTGTCTCATACATCAACCAAACGCAACTTCTGTGCGGCTGTTCAACAACAAACGCACCCTAGCCGTGGCTTCAAAACCAAACAGCCCCTCGGCTGTTTTTAAACCCGACACGAACATCCTCCCCCCGCTGTACCAAACACACCATAACGGGCTGAACCAAACACCCCGTTTGGCTGTTATACAACAAAACAAACACCCCTTAGGGGCTGTTAACCCCAAAACCAAACACCCCTGAAGACTATGAAAAACAAACGCACCCTAGGTGCAATAACAAACCAAACGCAGCCAACCCAAACGCACCCTTTGTGGTGGCTGACCACCGAAACAAACACCCTTCGGTGACTGAGCATCAAACGCACCCTTTTGGGCGGTTGAAAAACAAACGCACCCCTGTTTTCGGGGTGGAGATGGCAGCAACGAGGTGATGGTGGTGGTGTTATGGGGCTGTCGATGGGGGTGGTGCGAAGGTGGAGGTGGCAGCGGCTGTGATGATGAAGATGGCGTCGGTGGAGTGGTGATGAAGGTGAGGTGATGATAATGATGATGGTTATGATGGTGGTGTTATAAGGGTGATGGTGTTGATGTCGCGGTGGTGGTGTTAGCTGTGGCAGTGGGGGTGATGGTGGTGTTGGTGCGTCGGTGGTGGTGGAGTGGCGTGGTGGTGGCAGCCGGTGAGGGGTGGTGATGGGGAGGCGCGTGGAGGCGCGTGTGAGGGTGGATCGAATAGATCGGAAGATGGGGAGCATTATTGGAGTTGGCCGGAAAAGTCCGCCGGAAAAGTTTTCCGGCGACGGCAGTGGTGGTCGGTGGTGGCCGGATTTTTGGAGAGGATGGAGGAGGTGTGTGTGTGTGTGGTGATGATTATGAAAAAAAGATATATAAATTTTTATATATATAATAAAAGTTTTAAAATTTTTGATAAGTTGTTAATAGTTGAGGGTTACTTTGTAAATATTTCACAGGGGCCAAAAGTGTAACATTTGAGTAACTTTTATAAAATATTGGTTCGGGACTCATTTGGACTAGTTAACGGTCGATTCAATACACGAAACTTGCGCCATTGTTTTTCAAATCATTTTTCTGATAAAAATGAGTATTTACTTGTTAATATTTCATAAATATTTTTATTTAATAAAAAGTGATTAAATTAAATCTATTTATTATTTTTCAGTTTCTTAATCTTTCGAGGGGCATTTATTTTTCAGTCACCTTCTGACTGTTTCTGGGTCTCGGTCAAAACTAAAAAGTTGTCAGGAATGTCGTTTTACATCAAATTGCTTTAGAGTTCGATTCGTGAAAATGTGATTTAGTGGATCGTTTTTGATAAATCAATTTATTTAAAAAAATAAATTTTTATAAACGACTAACATGTAATAATAAATATGATTTATTTTTTTAATTACGTTTCAAAAATTGACGGTTGTCACAACGGAAAACCTACATTCGTGTCTTAACACTTATTTTTTAATCAACTACTAATATGGAAGATATTAAAACAAAGTTTTTGAACAAATACTGCCCACCTGGTCGAACTACGAAGAAAATGGAGGAAATCAACAACTTTCAGCAAGAGCCAGATGAAACCCTTTATCAAGCATGGGAGCGCTTTAAGGAACTCTTGATGAAGTGTCCTCAACACTATTTTACTGAGATGCAGGAGGTGATTTTGTTCTACAATGGTTTGGATGTTCCAACACGATAGATTCTTGACTCAAGAGGTGTTGTTCCGACTAAAACTGTTGCAGGTGCCAAAATAGCCATCTAAGAAATGGCTGAATACTCTCAAAAATGGCACAATGGAACATCAAGAGGAAGAAGTACTGAGACTTTTGATGGATTAGCTGCGATACAAGCACAATTAAACAATCTTGGAAGAGAGATCAAGAAAGTGAATGAAAAAGTTTATGCTGCTCAGGTTGGATGTGAGCAATGCAAAGGACCCCATTACACCAAGGATTGCCCACAAAAAGAAGAAGGGAATGCCCTAGAAGAAGCTTACTACACACAATTTGGTGGACCTTTTCAAGGTGGGGGATATAGAGCAACTGCTCTAGGGTACTATCAAAGGAACAACGCCAATCCTTCGTTCCAAGAACGAAGGCAATCTATGGAAGATACCTTGAGCAAATTCATGAGTGAATCAACAAAAAGACACGAAGAAAACTCTAACTTGATCAAAGAAATCCGAGCTTTAACAGATGCTGCAATAAGGAACCAATGAGCATCGATCAAAACTTTAGAAATACAAACCAGGCAAATGAGCAAGGTACTACAGGAGAGAGGATTTGGAAGCCTACCAAGCTCAACTGAAACAAACCTGAGAGACCAAGTCAAGTCGATTTCAACCACTATTGAAGCTGATTCAAACTCGATACGCCGTATTGGATTAAACCAATACGTCGTATCCACTGGACATAACAGTACATTGTTATAAAAGTCGAGACAAACGACGGTTCCTTTTCTAAGTCGTTTGGATAATCATTACTGTGAAGAAAAGGGCAATTATGGACCAAAATTCACGAAAGCTTATGGAGCTTCACATATCAATAATGCCATACCCCGAAAAGAGAAAGACCTAAAAAGTTTCACTTTACCTTTCTTTATTAATGATTTCTGTTTTGACAACGCCCTTATTGACTTAGGAGCTAGCGTTAGTGTTATGCCTCTCTCGACCTACCTTAACTTAGGATTAGGCGAATTAGCTCACACTAGGCTGACAATGGAATTGGCAGATAGGACTGTGAAATATCCAAAAGGAATAGCTAAAAACGTACTAGTAGGAATTGGTAAATTTACTTTCCCAATAGACTTTATAATTCTTGATATGCCCGAGGATGTCAAAGTACCCTTGATCCTCGAAAGACCATTTTTGTCTACCACCCATGCTAAGATTGATGTTTACAAAAGAAAGATTACTTTGAGGGTTGGGGAAGAAAATATTATTTTCAAAAGTGTTAAACCTGCTAGTAGTATAATTAAGAGGGTCTATATGCTAAGTTTGAGAGAAAGAATGGAGCTTGATTTAGAAGCTAGGCTTATGGGAGAGACTTTGGTGTTAAATAGATCATTAGACCCTTTCTCGGAAGATTACATTGAATTAAATGATCTAAATGAACCATTTGAGCTTAGAAGAAATCAAGGAGATGATTTAATGCCCACCATTGAGGAAGGTGAGGTAATTGAGGAATTTAGAACTAGGGATGAAGATCTTGATACTGGAATTGATGATTACCCTAGTTATTGTGATGATGATAAGAAGATCCATATAGATTGTGCTCACAACTTAAAGTTTTCATGCATGATAGGATTTGAATTTACTCACGCTAATTTTTTCCCATTATTGTATGTCAACATGATGTCAAGAAAATTTCATAATTCAATAATGAAAAATAAGATGGTGTACAAAGGGAATAATGTTGTAGGAGCCTTAATGAATGTGCCTATCTTTGTTGGAACTTTTTCTGTTATGACTGACTTTGTAGTTTTGGAGGATATGGATGCTTATCGTGATAATGAAATGGGCGATATTATTTTTGGCGAACCATTCTTGAGAGAAGTTAGGATTAAAACAAAATGGTTTGAAGGGATTATTACCCTTTACAATGGTGATAATGAAGTAACTTACCAAATGGTGCGATCACATCCAAAGTTTAAACACCACACTAATGAACAATGCAACAAGATACCACCGTTACTGAAGGTAAGTGAGAAAGATAAGATAAACGGAATCTCGCATGCATACCAAAAGCTTAAGGGGTTCTACAAAGAAGTTTTGAATCTAGGACCCGACTTTATCCGAGTTCCGTCAATGGAAGAATGGCTCACACGTGGGCACATTAGCGTGCATGAGTTGGAGTAAAAAGAGAAGCTGAAGAAAAGTCTAACTTAAAGACTTCGCTGTAAACAAAAGTGCTTCCCGGGAGACAACCCGGAATGTTATTTAATTTTGTTATCGAGTCTGTCTTCCCAGACTTCAATACGGCGTATCCGCCCCATACCATACGGCGTATTGAATGTCTGGACGTTATCAGTCTTTATTTTTCATGCACTTTAAAAACATTATTGTCAGTTCTGCGAATACGCCGTATTCATCTACTTGATACGCCGTATCCACAGTCTGACCCGTATTTAGTTTGTTTTAGTTTAGTTTAAATTAACCGTAGATACCAAGATAGGAATGCACCTGTTTTTCCTATGTTTTACACAGGACCTCGTGAAGGAAATATCCAACACATTATCACATTAATCAAAACATTTCCAAACACTTTGCATCGTTTTCACCCTAATAAATCATAAGAAAAGAGGGGCTATGAAACTCACCTGATGCTTAAGCAAATTCCAAATCCTTGCACAAAACTAAACAATCAAAACAAACACGCGTTGCACGCTACTAAGCCAAAAGCTTAAGCACATGTAACAATCATATGATGGATGTCTAAGATGTTTAGTTACCCTCACGGGTCACCCCGACACCATGCCCAACTTTAACCACTTCATTACCAAGTTTCACTAGTTAGTCACAATTTGTTTCAAAAATTACAATAAACTGCAGAATTTACCTCGACTGTAACGTACTCAAAACCTTACACTTACTGACCACCAATCAAACCAAAAATCACCTATGTTCATTAATGAGTAATATTAACTACTTTATGATTCCCAAGAGTTAATTACATGCACAAGTACTCATAAGAAAATTAAACTTCAAAACAGTCCAAATTTGGATCTGTTTGCAAACAAAAAAGTTTGGATCTAAAAAGCATACTTAGACTCCAAATTAGAAGCTCTCCTTTGGGGGATTTCTAATAGACACATAGAACTAAACTCATGTAGAAGGGCTAAGCTAAATTCGAATTTTAAGTGGGGGTTTTACACCTCATAATCTGCCCTAAATCAGACATGTATTTACTGTTTTGACCACTTTTCTCGTAACCAACAATCGAAGGACTTCCCGACCTTAAAAACTTTCGAGGCCGGATGTTCTGGAAACTAGACTCTCTGAGCTACATTATAGACACCGGAAACTTGACAAAATCTATTCTCATCATCGAGATAACAGCCGAACAACACAGATCTAAATTCTGCCCTAATCTAAATCATGTTCTAACGCGATCAAAACCCTAACGAATACACCCATATGATCCTAATTAAACCCTAATCATTCTAACATCATTAAATATCATTAATATTCTGAATTTTATGAAACCCTAGAATCCCATGCATTATTTGTTACATGATTACATTAAACAAACTAGGATTGAGTGTACTTACCTTGATTACTAGGTCCTAACATCAATTCTTGGCTAGCTCTTGATCAAGATTCTTGGTTTCTTGTTCTTAGGGATGGGAAGTCAACACAAAGGGTTATGGGGGCTGAGTTATTTCGTTCTAGGGGCTTAGGGTAGGATAATGGACTAAAGTTTGGGTTTAGGGCTTTTACCTTAAGGCCTAAACTAGTCCTAGCCCAACACAAATTCTATTTTAAATAAAACATTTTTTTTCTTTTAAAACCGGACGCACCCTTTAATATATATATATATATATATAGAAATATATATCTATATATCTATATAGATATATATATAATAAATATAATAATATATTATATATAATATATATACTTTTATTAATTTTTTAATTAATTATTAATTAACGAATTTACTTCATTAACTTAAGTTTTTTATAAAAAACCTAAGCTAATTTTGATTAACCTTTAACTTAACGCTACTTACTAAACTTTTTTTGATCTAAATATAACTATTCATTCACCAAACCCTTCTATTTTTAGAAAGTTTGCTACAACCTTCTATATTTCACTCACCTATTTCATTTCCAATATGCCACATTTCCCATAAACGTTTAACACTTAATCATCTAATTATTGACTTAGCATCACATGCAATACGCCATTCATTTCCATTATCACTAAATGTGAACAAATGGAATACGCATAATCCAACACAAACATACTTAAAATGAGATGCTTATACACCTTAAAATGATATGATCACATAAATTAACACCCCCCCCCCCCCCCCCCCCCCCCCCCCCCCCCCCCCCCCCCCCCCCCCCCCCAAACTTAGCACACATAAATCATATAGCAACAACACTTAAACACATTAAAATGAACCTCTGAACCATATTCTAAATGGGGGGGAAAATGGGTGGTTAATATATTATAAACTAACCTGCTCAAATCACGGTTATCACATTATCCCTTCTGATATAGTAATCTTATACTATAAAATATATAATAATATCCCAAAAGAGCAATTAAGAACTTTCCTAAAGTCTCCCTTAAGAAAAACTCACTCTAAAAGATATATATAATATATAATACGTATATTTAACCGGGAAGAATGATCACCCGGGTCGTTCCCCAACGACTTGTGAAATTTGAAACCTTACCTTAGCTTAGGATTATGATTTGAATAAGAGAAAAGATATTTTTGAGTATCTATAACTACTAAATAAAAGCAACAATTAAAATGAACAATTAAAAGTAATTAAACACTTAAACTAATTAACGGGAGCAAATAAAACGCGACAAATAAGCAAATATACTAAAATTAACTCCTAAAAATGCAAACTAAATTTCTAAACCTAAATTAGGACAAAAGAAAATTTTAAGAAAAGGAAAAACATTTTTTTGATTATTTTTGAATTTATTATGAAATTAAAAACTTTTTTAATCTAATTAAATCCTATAAAAAATACAAATTAAGTCCAAAAAAAGAAAAATGATTTTTAAACTTAGAAAAGTCTAAAATAACATAAAAACTCAGAAAACTATTTTTAACTATTTTTAAAATTAAAATCCTATTTTTAAAATTAAAATTAAAAGCTCAAAAATGAAAATTAAAATCTAAAAGTGTTGAAAATGATTTTTCTGAATGTAAACCTAAAAGTATTTATTCTAATACTAAAAACTATTTTTTTGTATTTTTATAAAACTTTTTTCTATTTTTTATGTATTTTCGAATTTTAAAACCTTAGAAAAATCATTAAAAATAATCTACTTTATGGAAAATTACCAAAAATTCAGAGAAAATCTAAAAAGCTATAAAGATCAAAGGAAAAATAAGAAAAAGCTCACAGCTTAACAAATAAGCTAGGAAAAAGCTAATATAAGCTACGATATGAAAATGGGCTTAAGGCCCAAACTGTGTATAAAGATTTAATGAAAAGAAATGCTCATGAATGAGCTATTGAAGCACAATGGTTAATACGTTGGGTTTATGTGTGGGAGGTCACGGGTTCAAGGATGTCTAACACCCCTTTTTGAATTTTTATTTTTATTTTTGCAAACTAAAAGCTAAAACCTATTAAGCAAACATTTTTAAGCAACTTTAATAAAAGCAACTCTAACTGAAACTCAAAAATAAGCTCTCAAAGAGCTTTTTAAGATCTGACCTCAGAAAGTGAGCTTTTGAGCACTTACAAGCTTATTTTAACTAAAAGACTTGCACACAGCTTATATTAAGCTCATTTTCAAAACTAAAAACTGTTCTAGGTAGCTTATGATGCCTACTAACTAGAATTGAAAAGCTAATTGAACATTAAACACTAAAAGCTAGCTAAAATTGAAGATCTAAACGCTATCTCAGGTATGAACACTTAAAAACTCAAAATCAAATTAAGTTATTAAGCTCATTAAGCTATGACAGAAGCTTAGCTTTTAGTCACTTACTCTACCACTAATAAACTTTCATTATCAACCATAAAATTGAGCCTTACAAGCTGAAAATCTAAATTTATAATCTAAAATTCTCTTACTACTGTTTTTGACTTTTTGAGGCTTTTATGAACTTTTGACAGCAAATGTACCTAAGAGATTAAGCTAAAAATTAGAAAACAAGTTTTAATCTAAGTTAAGCTATATTTAACCTAGGTGTCTACTGAATTTTAAAATCTAAAAGCTAATTAAACTTGCTTAAAAGCTTTTTGGAAAAGATAGCAATACTAACTGTTGTTAGTATTGCTGATGCAAATGACAAGGCACAAAACTAATATGCAGGTGTCCAAAGTGGTTTCTCCTGCATTACACACTCTATTTGAGTGCTTTTGAACACAATGCAAACACAAACCAAGCCTTAACAAGCTTGGATCAAATTTTAACAAGCTAGAAGAAAAATAAATTGCCCTGGTGCTGACACAAGCAAAATAAGCTCAAACTTATTAAATTTTGAAAACTAACTTATGAAAACTATTTAACTACTAGTTTTACATGATAAAAAAACTAACTTAATCAAATTTCACCACTTAGTTTGACTTTAAGTGATCAAACCTAGTTATTCCAAACACCCCTTAAGAACTATGACAGATTTAGATGAGCTTATTAATTTGAAATCTAATTAACAAGACCTAATTACCAAATGAAAACTAGCTTATAACTAACTTAATAAACATAAATCCACAACTGAATAGGCTAGAATCAAAGATCTACAACTATGATATCTAATTTTTTTGACTTAATGCAACTCATATTTTAGTTTTTTAAGTTTTTAAGACAGATAATGAAATACTATGATCTACAACTTTATAAGCTAAAAAAAGATTAATATAATAACTATAAAGCAAGATTACACACAAATTAAGCTCAAATAAGCAACTAAAATAAGCTAATAAGCCTGATATCTATACAAATAAACAGTATTAAAGCTAAATATGAAAAACAAGGAAGTAAAGGAAAAACTTCTTGAAGCTTTAAGCTAAACAAAATGCTAATTGCACCAAATAGAGCTTTATCACACTACACTCTAGCTTATCTTAAGGATAAGCTAGTAAATCCATGGAGCTCTTCCATAACCTAGATCCACTTCCAAAGTTTTCTATAAGTCCCAAATGGATAAAGGTAGGAGTTGATTCTGATTTTAATGTTTAGGTATGGTGATTAGGACTAGGCTTAAGCTCAAATCATGAGCTTATAGACTCATGAGAACTGGTAAAAGCTTATAGGAGCTTATGAGAATTTAGCTTAACAATTTATAAAATATGAGAGCTTATGAGTTAGAAAACAAGTAAGCTTATAACAAAATAGAACTGAATTTCATTCACTAAACTTGATTACATTACTTAAAAAAAAGAAATTACAAAACATTTAAGAAAATTACATTAAGCTACAAAGGAAAATTTTAAGCTACAACTAAAAGCTCTCAAAAAACCTAGATGGTATGTGTAGTGATATGTGCTGCTATTTTATAGCCTGTTGATGAAGATTCTAGGCCTTGCCTTGCTGCCCACGCCCCTTTCAATCATCACCATCCATTCCTTCAATCATTAGGTCATTAGCTTTGAGCCGTGTTCGATATCACATATGTGCACCAAATCGGATTTCCATCGTGTCAAATCCGTGATTATTGGCACCTTGTAGGTTACTTCTGTGTGAGTGCTAGAAGTGTAAAACCCACACATCCTTGTGCTTTCACTAAATCCAACGGGGCATTGCTTGATAGAGAGCTAATAAGGGCCTTTGATTTGACTAATTTCTCCTTGCCAACATGAATTAGGGACCTTTAATTGTCATTTGTACCCCTTGATTGTAAAAAGCCCTTTGTTTTTGACTGTGTGGTTATTCGTTCAATGAATAGATGTATTACCTAGGCGCCATTTAATAACTGAAACGGGCATTTCGTTTTAAACTTTGGGAGAATTGCACATTTAGTCCTTGTGTTTGGTTTATAAAGGTGTAGTGTAAAAAGGATTTTGAATATTGGCAGGAATGGTCCTTGTGGTTTTATAAAAAGGGTATTGGGCTAGGAATTTTGGGCTTTGGATCCGGGTATGGCCCATTTAGGTTTAGGGACCATTTGTGTGATTTTTGAAACTTGAGGGACTATTTGGGTAACATTTGGGTTTTGTCCTTTTGTGGCTTTGACTTTTATTGACCAAGGTTGACTTTTTTAAACTTTGGACTTCCAGCTCTTGCACGCTTCTTATTTTTAAAGTCCTTCTCGCTCCGTGATTTCCTGTTTTTGACGATATTCTTGTATTTTTGTCTTATCCGTACCTGCATACATAAAACACAAAAACAAGTATATTTTTGCCATTTTAAGTTTAATTTGGGGTCATTTAGGGTCATTTTTGGTAATAATGGATATGTGTATTTTACACTAATCAGTAGGATCCTGAGATTGTGGAATTTCAGTTTCCTATCTAGGTGAAAGTGGTTGGTGTTCAGATGATGGTTGCTTCGCAAAGGTGTGCTCAATGGTTCATTGTCGCTTTAGTAGAAAGTGAGTTTGGGTGAGTTGTTGGTTCAGCTACAGTGTAGGGTCAGACTCAGTGGTTGCAGACATATCACAGGTGTGAGATGAAAGATGGAATGGATGCAGAAGTGATGGTTGAGTCCATCTTGATCTTCATTGTCCTATCAATTTGATCCACAGCAACAACTGGCAACATTGCAGGCAACAAAGGTCTTGGTACCCCTCTAAAACCCCTTTTCATGTTCCAAAAATCTGTTTTGGTTAATACAATAGCCAAATAAGGGTGTTACTCTCATTCAGTATTTTCCAAAAATCATATTGTCAGAAATCGAGGGTACATCAAAACTTAGTTATACTTTCCATTTGCCACCATTACCATCAAAGATGTAAGTATAGAAAAGTTTATAAATTCCACCAGTAGAAAGACACTACAACAGCAGTCAGCAATATTGCTACCAAAATTGATCCATCCACCACTTTTAGGACACATACAATGAAAAATTGATGGACAAAAAAATCTCCATTGGGTGTAAAAGGACTTATCCAAATGTAAAAGTACCAACAGTGATACCCCCCCCCCCTCAAATTACCCCATCCCCTCAAAAATCACATTATTAGGCAACAGGAAATCCCCTGAAGCATCAGCTAATTGAAGCTTACTTCGAACCAGAATCCTCATGATTGTATACACAAGAGTATCATGCTGCTCTTAGTTCAGAGTCCTCAGCAAGAGTTGTGGGCATTGCCAGTCTGCCAAACTGTTTGACTAGGGAGTCATGATAGTTGATTGTGGGATTAAGGGGGCATACCTGATTTTCGAACCTTTTAAAAAATCTACTATCTCTGCAAACCCTATACTTTCTTCAGGTTTCTTTAAGAATTCCTACTTGTTATCATGTCGCAGTTACACAATTAAGACCCATTCTATGACATATAGTAGCTAAAGAGGTAGTGATTTTTTGTTATTATAAAACCTGGGATTTGACTCGTGTACTGTAACTTCGTAACTGAATTTGTATCTGCTAATTGACTTTATATGCAGAAAAAAAATGAATTCCAATTGCCCCCGAGAAAATAGTCTCTTTTTAATGAAGAAAACTATTTTAGGTGAGTTAAAACAGTAATTATCCAATTGGTATCATTATCCGCTTAAATATACCCGCAATTACTCTAACGGTCATATTTAAAGAAAAGTCAAAGTTGTTAGACCAAACAGTACTAACGACTAGTTACCAGTATTAATATACGGCCTACTGACTTAAGTCCTAGTCAACCAGTAATTGAACATTAAAATTGTCAGAACTAACAATAAGCTTACCAGGATTAATTAGTAAACTACCAGAATTAATATTGACAATACCAGAATTAACTTTTGCACAACTTCAGTTCGACTTTAATCCATGCTCCAATCCTTCTTGCAATCCAAGTATATCCTGAACATATTAAGCCACACACAAAACATACTACAAAACTATTCGAAAAAGCTATGTTACTAGATCTATTATATTCTAATAACTACTAGAATTTATATAACCTATCATAATTAATTCTACTAACTAGTATTACTAGATGACAAACTATACATTTAATCCTCCCCTTAAATGTAGCTATGGATTTATCATACCAATATTAACCACTAAGAAATTGAACCTTGGTCCATCAAAAGCTTTGGTCAATAGGTCAGCTACATTGAAGTCTGTGTGAATTTTCTCCACCCTAATCGCTTCTTCTCATAAGAATCTCGTATAAAGTGGTGTCTGATCTCTATTGCTTTGTCTTTGAGTGATACACCGGATTCTTCACAATGCAGATTGTGCTTTCATTATCAATGTGGATTTTGGTATTCATGAAATTGAAACCATAGTCCAACATTTGATTTTGAATCCACAACACTTGTCCACAGCAACTTGCAGCAGCTACATATTCAGCTTCTGTTGTAGAGGTAGCCACTATAGTTTGTTTCTTGCATTGCCATGAAATTAATCTGAATCTTCTTTTCCCAAGAATAACAACCACCGGTTATGGATTTCTATCAAGATTTTGCCCCAGCATACACTATCTGAGTAAGCTGTCCAGGTACAAAGGTGATCTCGAGGATACCATAAGCCAAATTGGTTTTCCCTTTAAGTACTTAAAAATCTCCTTCCACAGCATTTAGATGTAAGTCTTGGGAATAAACCTGAAAATGAAAACAATCAACATACTGCAAACATATATCGACGCCTAGAGGCAGTAATACATGAGAAGAACCTATCATGATCTGAATTAAGTGTAACATCCACATATCAGCTTCCAATATTTGTCAAACGCCATCTTGGATCTCCATTGGGGTTATTGTTAGTTTCACACTTTTCAAAGTCAAACTTTTTCAGCAATTCTGCAACATACTTGTCTGAGAATGAAAATTCCATCTGTCTTTTGTTTGACTTGCATCCAAGAAGAATATGAGTCCACCCATAAACTCATTTGAAATCTGCCTTTAATCAAGGCCTCAAATTCATTACAACCCAGACTTTCTAGTAGAGCCAAAATGAGATAACATCAACATACACTTGAACCACAAGATATCCTTTCTTGTCCTTCTTAATAAACAAAGTCTTGTCAATAGTACCCCTCTTGTATCCATGCGTCTCGAGAAATGTTGATAGAGTAGCATACCAAGCTCTAGGAGCTTGATGTCGTCCATATAAAGCTTTGACAACTTATAAACCTTCTTAGGAATGAACAGTGGATCAACAAACAAGGAGGTTGAGAAACATACACCTCTTCATACTATAGTGCCAAGAGAAAATGCACTTTACAATCCATTTGGTATAACAATGAACTCAATAAATGAGGAAAAGGCTAAAAAAAACCTGAAATCCATCTATTCTTGCCACATGAGCAAAAACCTCACCATAGTTATTACCCTCTTCCTGCCTGTGACCTGGAGCCACTAATCTTGCCTTATTTCTGACAGCTACTCCTCTTTTATCCCTTTTGTTTCTGTATACCCAATTTGTTCTAAATCACCTATGCTCTATGAGGAAGATCAACTAGAATCCATACGCTATTGCAAGCCTAAACTGTAACAACTCCTCTTGCATAGCTTCAACCTAACTGTCATCTTTTTAGAGCCTTTAGAAAATCTTTTTTTATTGTTCCTCCTGAGATAAAAAGGCAAGGCAAACAAATAATGATGTATTGTTGATCTTTGTGATTGTTCCTTTGCTGCTTTTGAACATAACTTACAAGTGCATGTGCTCCTGAATGTTGCTGCACTCTGCTTCTAGTTTGCACAGATGACTTAGGATCACCCAGTATTTGACTTTGTGGGTGAATGTTGTGTATCCTAAGAGTAGGAATGGGACTAACAGCTACTTCTGTTGGTAAGTTGTTGAAATCATGGACCATACCCTCGTCATCATAAGAAGCCTCATCAAAAATCCCTTTCTGAGGCTTGTTAAAGATTGTGAGCTCTGGCATATCTGAATCATCTTGATCAGCATGTTGAGTATTAACTGGACCACTACCAGAATTAACTGAGGTAGTACTGGTAGCTTTGTTCTTAGGTACTTCCCTTAAATGCTTTGGAGCAAGTTCATCCAATTCTCTTCTAAAAGCTAGAATTTCAGGAGTATCTTCTGAAATGCCAGTAGAATAAGCCTCCTTCTCTTGTGTTTTAAGGTTTTGAAGCTCTGTCAAAAACTCCTCTGCCTTTGAATTAGTAGAAGACTTCCTTGGTCCAACTTTTGATGCAGTATGCCTGACTGCTGTAGGCACAACAATAAGCTCCTCAGCCTCATCTTCTTCCTCAGAAGCATTTGCATTAGGAGTTTGTAGTGTACCTGCACTGTTAGTCACTTCTGAAGTACCTGCATGTGGGTTAGTTTGATTCTCCAAAGACACAGGAATATAGTTCATAGAATCAGTTAGATAATCAATATCAAACATCCATCTATAACCTACTCCTTTCACATTAGGTTTTTCTTCAAGAAATTTTACATGCAGATTTACTTCTACCTTTTTGGTTACTAAATTATATACCCTAAAGGCTTTGCTATTTAGTGAGTAACCAACTAAGAAACCCTCATCACACTTTCCATCAAACTTGCCAAGCACACTTAGAGTATCTAAAATGGTAACATGGCACCCAAAAGGTCTTATGTAGCTAATAATTGGTTTGTGGCCAAACAAAAGCTCATAAGGAGTTTTGTTTTGAGGTTTAGTCACTCTTACCCTATTAAAGATATAGCAAGCAGTACTAACTGCTTCTGCCCAAAAAGTAGTTGGTAAGAGTGAGTCTGCTAGCATAGTCCTAACAGCCTCAATTAGGGTCCTATTCATTCTTTCAGCAACACCATTTTGCTGTAAAGTTCTGGCATTGCTATACTCTTGTTTAATTCCCTTGTTCTCACAAAATTCAAGCATATCCCTATTCTTAAATTTAGTGCCATTATATGATTTAATGATTTTAACCCTGTGATTAAGCTGGTTTTCAATTTGTCTAATGAAGTTCTGAAGGATGCCACTAGTTTCATCCTTAGTAGCCAAGAAGAATACCCAACTAAATCTGGTATAATCATCAGTAATTACAAGGCGATAACTTGCATGATTAATGCTTTTTACAGAAGTAGGTCCAAAAAGATCCATATGCAAGGTGTGTAATGGCTTAGTGATTGTTCTTTCTAATTTAGCCTTATAGGAGACCTTGTGTTGCTTACCTTTTTGGCAGGCAACACATGTATGGTCATTTCTGAAAACCTTGGAAGGTAAACCTCTTACAAGGTTTTCCTTCACAAGTTTGTTTAAGTTTTTAAAATTTATATGACCTAACCTCATGTGCCACATTTTAGATTCATCAGATGTGGCTTTTGCAACCAAACAAGTATAATCTTTTGTAGAAGCAGGTGTCTTCATATCAAAGTTGTACATATTGTGTTGCCTAAGGACTTTTAGAAGTATCTGATTTTCATCAGGCATTTTAAAGTCAGGAGACACAACAAGACATTCAGATTTAGTAAAAAGAACCTTGTGCTGCTTATCACAGATTTGTGATATTGAGAAAAGATTAAAATGCCCAAGTTCTTTTACAAAAGACACACTATCAAAATCTAAATTACCAACTCTTATTATGCCTTTACTAGTTATGTAGCCTTTGCTACCTCCAAAGGTAATAGATCCCCCTTTGCATTCTTCAAAATCATCCAGGTGATCCTTGTTACTAGTCATGTGCCCCGAGCATCCACTATCAAATATACCTCTGTCCTCCATGTTATTGAGTGGATGATCCTGCACATGAAAAAGAAAAATTAGTTTCTCTTAGGGACCCATGCCTTTTCAGGCTTGGGTCTGCCTTGTGGTCCTTTAGCATTTACAGTTCGAATAAAATTGGATCCACTATTATAATTGGAGTTTGGTCTAGTTTTCCTCCAATTATAACCTACTGAGGTCTTAATAGCAGTGCCCCAATTTCCCTTTACAGCATGAGTATAAGACATTTTTGCTGTATTTCTAGCAATGGGTCTTCTCACAAGTGAATGTGATTTTGAAAAATTACTTCTTTGATTAAACTTATTCACCTGGGGTCTTACAGGACTAAAACTGTTTGAGTTACTGGTATTTATTGGTTGTTTAGCTTTAACAGTATTAATATTAAAACTACCAGTATTAACATTAGACCTGACAGAATTAACATTTTGCCTAACAGAATTAACATTTGCCCTACCAGTATTAACATTAGGTCTAACAGAATTAACATTTTGCCTAACAGCAATGAGTTGTACTGGTCTAGGTACAAAGTGATTAGCATGATTAACCCTGTTTGCATTGTTCCATACTGGTTTGGCCACCCCATTACCAGTATTAAAAACCCTTTGTTTCTTAAGCTCAGCCTCTCTTGCCATTTTCTTTTCATAAAAGTCACAATAATCTTTAATCAATGACTTAGACTACCACAAAACTAAACATTTCTTCTTTGTGAAGAGTAACCTTCCCCTAGTTCTTTTTCCATCATAGCATTTTAATTCTTCCAGTTAACATTAGGTGTTGCTTGATCTTTTATTTGTTGCCTAGGAGTTTTTATGTGTGCCACACAACTAGGTTCAACCTCTTTTGATTTTGGTGAGACAACCTTTTTAATTTGTTGTTATAGGTGTAAATACATACACCTTCTGGATGTTATCTTGGAAATCTCAAATTACAGATCAAGAGTACGTTCAGAGGAAGTTCCAAGTAGACACTCACTGTCATTAGATTGACAGGTAGAATATCTCAGACTAGAGTCTATCTTCTATAACTGGGTTTCAGGCTCTTGGGGTCCCTTTTTACCTACAAATACAATAGACATCATCCAATATCTTCTTGTAGGTTTTGGAGTATAATCTCCACTTAAGGGCTGTGGAAACACCCTTATAAAGCAATGGTTTTTGTAAATCTACTGTACCAAAGGTTTTCAACTTGTGTTTCTCTTCTGAACAATTAAAATTAGAAAAATTCCTTTCTTCCTCATAACTTAGAAATCATTCGTTTTATTGTATTTCATAACCTAATCAAACTTACTATTGAAACTCATGCCAGAATTAATTAATCTCAAAGATTATTGAAGAATCTTTTCTATGAATCAATGTTTTCTGCATGTGTTCCTTTTCATTTTAAGCTTCATTCCAATTCTCCTATATTTTTTAAGATTTTCATCTTTTTCTTTATGTCAGTTGCCTCGAAATGTAAAGTTTTCATTTAGTAGAAAGTTGATGTTTTTGAAAAGTAACAAAGTTTGGCTTCTTGTTTTTAACAACTTGACTATTGGCATGTATTTGTGCTTCTGATCACGCCTAACTGGATTCAATTGTTAATCACATAGTGTTTTAAGGGTATTGTATAAATCAATACAAGTTTTATAACATATAAGAGACCTCGCATTACTGGGGAGCTGATCGCCATGAGTGCATGATTGTCTCTTCATCTGCGTATGTTCTCCCCAAATTGAAATACCATCATCCTATTGTCAGCAATGCCCATCTGATTTCTCTGCTTTCCAGCTTCTTGGATGTGATAAAATGAGTCTCTCTTTTCTTTCATTCATGTGTCCCCTTTGTTGTACATTTCCTAGCAAAGTAAACCAGTTTGTGACATGCTAGAATATATCTAGGTCTCACTCATAGCGAATAATCACCTTGGGTTACAATTCATCTACGTCTCACGTAGAGCAAAAGGTAATTACAAGTGATCTCAACCAATTAGACGACATGACTTAAATTTGACGGGTATTATTTTTGATAAATACATGATCAAAAAGTGTACGAGGAAGCATGCATTCATCCTTCATAGCACAAGTTAAAAACTATTTTTAATTTAAGTCTAATACTTGTTTTATATCTTTTATGTGTGTCAAGTTGTTCATTTTCATGACTAATATATATAACCTAGGTGGAATAAGGGGTCGTTTGATAAAACATTATGATTCATTGCTGAATGATTTAAAGGCTCTGGATGATATATGGTCTCTGAATGAAACTGATTCTGAATGAAATGTGTTGTTTAACAATTGTTTTGAATAAATACATTAAACGATCATACACTTTTATCATATTTTATTTAAGTAATCATTATGTTTCAATAGTTATATGATTAATTTTAAATTATAAATATTAACTAATTAAAATCTATTGATATGTTTACTCACTCAGAGACAATTTTTGGGTTAATATCATTTTAGTTTAAATAATTACATGTAATATTTCGTTTACCAATGCAATAATCTACAACACTGATAAATAGTAGTAGTTATGAATAAACTTGCAAAAAGTAATATTTGGCGTGACATGGATGAAAAGGGATTGAAGATAATATGATAAATGATAAATAAATACATATATCGAAGTTAGCAGATAAGATGTTCATTTAATTACAACAAATAAACAATTAAATAATTATTTAAAGGTATCTTAAAAGAAGGTTAGACAACTACCGAATCATTTTGCATGTTTCTAGTGCTACCCGATTCACCACCTAATAGAACGATTAAGAGAAGTAAAAAAACTTATCAAACATCCAATGTCACTGACCGAATCAGGGTGAGACCCATTAAGTGGCTATCAAACAACCCCTAAATATTAGTTTGAACAATACATCAATTAAAGAACAATCATAACATTTATTTAGTGTTATTTATATAAAAACAAGTGTTTAGATCCAAATCATATTTAAACTTTAAACTAAATTAAAGATTTAGTTTCTAAAATTAGTTTGTGTTTTATTTTTAGTTTTATAAAAACATTTGCAAGTTATATACATTCCAAGCATATATAAAAGCAAACAAAACAAACATAACTATAAGTATTCAAAGCCTCAACCGATGAAAAACCTATGCTTAGTCTCGTGAAGCCATCGCGAGCACCAAGAAGTCTACTAAGGGTTAAACACACAACCACAATGAGGGTCCCACTTGCTCCAAGACCATCTTGAGCAAGTGGAAACCCTTAATGAATATGATGTCCAAACTGCCATAACTTTCCAGCTGACTTGATGGGACTGAAACTCCTAGAAGGATTCTTCCCCTATCTGAGCTCCAGTTGAAGAAGTTGTATCCCTATGAGTTTTACACATGCTCCCTAAATTTCAGCCTCTAACTCCTAATAGAACTCCAGGAAAACTATTTTTAGTGGAAGTCACTCCAACAGCTTCGAATTTGACTTTATACCTTTAACTTTTACGCCATTCGAATCCAAACAACGGTTACAATAATTTGATAATTGAATACATTTATCCTATCATCTAACTACTATAAAAAGACAAACAATATGGATACAATGAAAATGTTAAAACCATTTACAAAGAAGCCGAAACAATGGCAAATCTAAATAACTAAAATTAAATGCAAATAATAGTGAAATCAATTCACAACACCCAGGGGTCATGGTTATTCATACGGCTTTGCATACACAAATAATATTACTATATCATGTATTAACAAGGTGTTCGTTGGTTAAGTCATGGCCAAACATGCTATGTATTTGCCATGGGTAACAAAATAATTAACAAGAAATAAATTGTTTAGCCAACGAATTAAAGAAATAAATTAACTAGAATTAAAACCTCGATTGATACGTGTAACTAATGGCTTAAGGATCACTTAGTACTGTATTAAAAACCTTATAAAAACCATATTAATTCAGAATTAATGCCGAAGGGCTTGATTTATTTGATTAAGAATCGTTCCAGCGCGATTTAGGCCCTTTTACACCTACCCGATAACAAAACCAATTAAAATATGCATAACAAATGGATATGGGATCAAAAATCACAGATCATAAGACCCTATATGGGTCGAATTAATTTCAAAAAATAGGCCCTAGGGGCTGTTTTAAAATTAACCTTTGAATCCATAAAAAACACGTATTTTTAGCCATTTTTACGCATACAAGATGATCATATGACATCATATGATGGCTCTGATACCACTATAGGTGCTGAATTAAAAGATTATCATATTAACAAACATTAAACATAGCAGAACAAGCACCTATTAACGGATCCATAGAGTCATATGATCAATCAAAGATAAAATAAGAAAAGTAATACCTTTGTAGCGTGATCGGTAGAATCAAATGGTGACCTTCACCTTAACACAACACTTCCAATGAAACCAAGTGATCAATGGAGATCAACTCTATGATGTATCCACACTACACTTCCTTGTATACCAAATAGATGCTATTTTTAACCCCGTAGCCTTGTAAAACCCCTTTGAATGAACAAGATTCAAAAGTTGAATCAAGAAAAACAAAAATGCAACTATTGTATGTGTTTGTGTGCCGTGTTATATAAAGAGAAAAGAGGAAAAGATTTATGGTAAATTTGTAATCAAATTAATGAGAGAATATCTCATATTTATTTACCATAAAAACTTGATCTTATCCTTCTTTTCCTCCTCTATATGCCGGCCACCCTTATGGGTGTTAGTGGGCTTTCTTAAACTTTTCAAATCCAATAAATATAGTACACTACTTATTTATTAGAAGCCCAATATTAATCCCGAGTTATGTAGAATATTTATATACAGTAACTACAATAAACACGATATATAAAATTGTACCTCAGTGTATATGTGTGCGACCTCATAGGCTCACATGTGTCTAGCCATATAATTAGTTACTATGACATGAGCATACTCCAACAATGCACAACCCTCCCTAGCTACTCAAGGTCTCTTAAAAGACTCTTGTTTCATTTCTCACAGAGATAAACACATTTTTATCGACTTTCTCACTCCGAGTTAGTTAATATTAAAAAGGTGGCAGTCTGCTCCAGTCTCCGATTACTAAAACCAAAATGCACTATTGAGTCTAGAGCCATAAAGAGATCATTCATAAATCTCACTAGGACACTAATCTAAAATATACTTGTTCTTCATACACTATGAAAACAAGAAATATCTTAGGAGTCCTACGCATTATCCTAGTGATATTGCCAGAACATTAGAGTGATACATAAGTATTCACAATGACGATGGAAATCATTCCAGAGCCAACATCAAACAAGATCTATGGTAGGTGACTTGTGAGATCCTATATAGATCAAACTTATGACACTGGATATTGATTCAGTCCAGACTATGAATTGACGGTTGACAAAATTTGAAATGCATAAAACTGTCGATGTGCTGCAAAACCACTTTAGCAAGTGACACATCGATTGATTTTCAAATTAATTTTGATTCAATAGGTAAGATAATAACTCATTGGTTCACTCATACTGTGTTGTCTGCTTTGAGACGCTCCAGTAATGTGAACAACTAGTGCAGCTGCAAAACCCTGTCAAATAGACTCTTTTGAATTCTACCTGATTACAAGCAATATTTATACTCAATAACAGGGAACCCTAGTTATTTCAGCCATATTTGATGAAATGACAAAGACACTCTCATCCATATCTGTTGATTATCACTAACCTAAACCTGCAGGTATTCCCGATGGTGGCAGCAGCTAGTCCAAGACGAGTCAGATTCATAGCCACATGCTCATACCCGACCGATATATATAAAGACATAATGAAAGCTCAAGTACATGTTTTAAAAGACTTCCGCTACTCTGATACTGCACGTCTTCCTTGAAGTCACAAAGTAAGAGTCACGAAGTTTTTTTGTTAAAGTTAAAGAATTTCAAGAAAGATGATTACACAAGCTTTCAAGATAAAGAAAGTTATGAGCATGTCGGTCTGAAAGTCACAAGATCACAAGAAGTGTAAAAAGAATTACAAGATGCTAGAAGAAGAGATGTATATGGTAGAGATATCTCAATAACGACAGATCCTCACATACAAGTCAGCTTTAAAGGAACAAGCACAAGCCTGAAAGCAAAAGATCACTATACACATATTATCACAAGATAAAAGATAAAGGAATCAAGACTAACGAGCAAGATTGAAGAACATTCTTAGAATTCTATTGAGCTAAAGATTTTGTAAAATGGAATGACACCCCTTAGGTGAGATTGGTAGAAAGCAGAAAAGTCTCGGTCACATCCTAAAATATAACATTCGTAGGTCCTTAGAAAATATTTGGAACTATGGTAAGCTACTAGAGTGCCAAGATAGGAGGACCGCCGGTCATGTGATGGGTGCCGGCCAGTAGCGTTAACTACACATACATAACCCACATGATCCATGCCTTATTGGAGAGGCTGTTGTGCTCAATTTCATATAAATATCACATACTCTCTTTTTTTGTCTAGAATGTGTCCCAAACGCACCTTTCTCATTACTCAGTCTATGAATTCCTTACTTTAATTATGTTTGTGATTAGATAACCGAGTATTCTACACAAAGTTCTGCATTCGTACGAAGAAGCATACAAGAAGTCGAGAAAGGGATGCTCAAGTTCATGAAAGCTTTTCTCCCATTCCTCATACTTCTAGATCCGAATTACTTGTATATTCAGTAGCATTTGTCATTGTATTGTACATTGTTGTGTTGTTAAAGATCATTGAGATCTAGATTGATTCTACCTCGAATTAGAACTCGGTATTTAGCTAGTACTGAGATAAAATTTGTATAGCTTGTTTGGTTGGTTTCCACCACGAACTAAAACATCGGTTAGTTAGCTTAGTACCGGGGAAAAAGATGTAAAGCAAGCGCGTTATGAGGGTTGTCACCACCCTCGGTTAAGGATTTTGTGTGAAAAGAATAAACATTTGAAACTCAGTTCCTCGAGTTGCTACTCGAGGATGGAGATGGCGTAGAAAAAGTATTCTCATATAAGAGTTGAAACCATCGTTTGATATTTTCCATTCCTAATTTAATAGTCTAGTATATATATAATATAGTAAATATATATCAATATAATTAATATATATATATAATATATATCTTACATAATAGTATAACTAGAAACAAACGATAAAAAATAGCCGATCTCATGCAACTTAAATACCACATAATCACTAAAGAATGCCACCTCACCTATAATTTAATCCACGTCACCACCTTTTAAAGACACCTAAGCATTTTTTAATCTACATAGGCAGCCATGAAAGCCACCTAAGCATTTATTTATCCACGTATGCATGAGTGAAATACTGCAAATAAATTCGTAAGCAAATGTTTAAAAATGTAGTTGCCAAGGTTCGAACTCGGGTTGCTATGCCCAGGAGATAACATCTCAACCACTAGAGCATTTCAACATTTGTGATAAATCTTGCAAACCAAATATCATAAAGGCACCTTATTATGTAATTTTGAATTCAAACCAAAATAATTACTTCAAGGGAAAGAATTAAGCACATTCAAAACAGAAATCAATTCCAAAAATAACGCATATCAATTCTACAAATCATGTCCTGGTTTTATGAGAGGATACCGAATCACGCCTAAAATCACTGTCATCTCCATACTACAATTGAAATTGAGTATTATTCAAACTAGTAAACCAAACTAACCAGAACCATATTCATACAATTTGGTATCCTAAGCAACAAACCCATCAACTACTAATTCAAATCAATAAAAATATGCTAAAGTGATCGCACAATCAGGTTCTCTCTATTTCGAAAATTTCAATATGTTTTGTATTCATTAATTAATGCTTTAATCCCCAAGTATGTTGAATTTCTAACTCTAATTCGATTTACTTGATACATGTGGTTTATTAAACCTTAAAATATGTTTTGTAATAGTTTTTTAATCAAATTAAAATCACAGGATATCGTCACTTAAGGTTGAAGCTTTTATGGTGGGAAATTACGGGTGACGTTGAATTCTTCAGGTATGACTATTGTCCAGTTTATGGTACTATGCTCCTGTAATATTATTAGAGTTAGTTGTAAATGAGCCAGACTTTACAAGACTCTAGAACTAGGATGACTTCTACGTTTGTCACATAAACTTACAATTTACATTCTATACCCATTTGCAACCTATTTCCCCGGTATTTTAGTAATTCTGTTACTATGATACATGTTTGAGTTAATATAAGAGCCTCAATTTCTTATTCCTTTTCCATGATCCAGTTAAACTCATTCTACAAAAAGGAGAACTTATTGTTTGGCTATGAAGTTACAACTGAATTCAATGAGTTGAACATTTTTATATGTTACTTGAGATTCTGAATTTCAGATGAATAACTATAGATAATTGAGCTTCTACTTTCTATTTTTGTTTCATGTATTCCATTTACGAGCCTTTCTCCTAAAACTAATATAATTCAATGGTCAACTTATCATTGTAATCTTCCAGGTATCACGATCTTGAATTTGTGGATGACCATCATCGACATCGTTACGAGGTTAGTCATACTCTGATTAGTGTAAAAGTGGAGTTTTAAGCACTTCTTATGCTCTTTTAAATAACTTGATTAAAATTCAAACATCCCTTGGGGGGCTGATTTTGCTGGCACTCAGTTTTGTTGCAAAGTAAAACCGTCATCTGATGGATGGTTAGGTATGACTCAAATTCTCTTTTTGTATAACAGCTTTATTTATTTACTCAATTGACCGAATCGGATTCACCATACCCAAAAAATCATATAATCACTATCAAAATGTGATGTCTGACACCCTAACTAATTTTTTTTGCAAAATATTAAGAACTTAAAACAGTTATCGTTTAATGACTGTTTTACCGAATATAATTTTTGTAAAATATAAAAAATTAGTTATCGTTAAAAATATGAAGATACATTTGAAAATATAAATTCTAATCTATGTATTGTGTTTCTATATAAGCAATTTGGGATTGGTTATTGATACCAAAGTTTAGTAAATAATGTACATTGGCAGGAACTGGAAGCATCATGTAGGTTGGAACTTATGTGGTGGTAAAATTTTTTTTTTTTTTCATGCCCGTTTTAGGTTTTGTTCCATTAGATTGTAATTTAGGGTTTCCTTATACCTAATTTTGCTTCCCGTAGTTGTTAGGACTTATAATCAATAAAAATCATTCTCACTCAATCTCAATCAAACCAAGATCAACTTTCAATTGCAGCCTCGTTGGGACATACGACCCGGGAATCATACTTCCGGAATCTTTTTATCATTGATTCTCTTATATATTTTATTTCTAGGTAGGTCTTGACTTTTTACCTTGGTCAAGGGTGAAGAGTTTGGATTTGCCTAGTATTTTATATATACTATATTGACAGAACCAGCCCACAATCAGTTTCATAGTTTCTTTGACTTTGTTAAATGTCTTTTAATTCAGCCCGTATGGTGTATCATACAATCGGTTTCATAGTTTCTTTGAATTTGCAAGCGTTGTTATATTCAGGGGTCTTTTATGGCATTTATGTGATAGAAAAACTTCATTCAAGGAAATAGCTCACGATGAAAAAAATATTAATGGCGTACAGTGTAACGATTCAACAACTCACAAAGGTTCATCAAATGAAAGTTTTGTCAAGAGCATAAAGTATGTTCAAAAGCCAGATATGAAAGGTATGTCTAAGGCATCCATCTGACCCGTTACCTTTGAACTGTCATTTTTTTTCATTTTACCCGTTTGACCCTTTAAAGATAATACATTACCTGAATTGATCCAGGCATAAGTAAACGAGTCCAGTTAGTAATACATATCCAACTTTAATGATTTTACAGAAATATTTGGAACCATTGCTAAGCGTTGGGGAAATGTGGATATCAGAGTGATTGTTTGTGGTCCTCCAACTCTTCTTACATGTGTTGCTAAAGAGTGCAGGTCCAAGAATTTCAGGAGAAGGAACAACAATCCAGCCTTCCATTTAAACAGCCACATTCGAATGCGCGTTTTATCTGAATGTCACAGTAGGCAACTCCTTAGAACTTCTATTATTATAATGCTCATTCACTGTTGTGAAGATGTGATTTTTTTGCGAAAACAATGTAGCACTCACTTTCTCCGCCTTCTTTTGAATTGGCATTCAGATATGGTGATGAGCAGAAACTAGCAGGATTTTTAGCAACTTTACAAGCCATTATTTCCTTTGTGGAGGATGGATAAATATATCAGCATCCAATATTCTGTTACATATGGGATTTACTCTTCCTGATTGTTATTTATTTGTTTTCTTTTCTTTTTGAGGATGAAATATGAGTCTCCAATAGTTTGCTTCATTAATCTTTTCAGGGGTGACCGAGTTAAATTGGTTTGGGCAGGAAACCACCAGGTCAGAGATGCTTTACCTAAAGATATCTCCTTCTATAACAATTTCAATTATATAGTTTTTAGTTTTTTCATAGTAACTTTTTAAAGGACGGTGCTAGATAATTCAAAAATTAGAAAACTCATCATCTTATATAAGCATGCTTTGTCTTTTCAAAATCTCAAAATTGTTTGCGACTAGCCCTTCTTACTTTTGACTATAATTATTGGCTCTCCATAACAAAAACTCAAACAATATGTGAATCATGACTTATGTGTTCTATAATTAATTTTTTTTGTACATCTCACAACCTTAAAAGTGATTCTTTTTACAATGGAGAAAGGCATCGAAACTAAGATTAATGTCCTGCACCACCTTTCGTTTGCTTGAACTTATTTACCATGTATCAGTTTGTTAGTCATACAAAACTTAGACATTGGTTTCTACCTATTATCTATTCCATGGAACAAATTTAATTGTGTTTTGTTGGGAATTATGCATTCCTGACTTAGTACCGTTAGCTATATTAGTTAGTACTGCTAGTTATAATTTTTACTGACAATACAAAATGTTAGTACTGATCAGATAGTTAGTATCGTTAGTATAAAAATCGTTAGTACCGTTTATGAGATATGCATGAGATATCTTAGGAAAGGATATGCATGATCTTTGTACGCGTTTTGTAAAGCCCATTAGGGTTTCCTTAGTCTATAAAAGGAACCCTAGGCATAGTTAGTAGATATAGTTCTAAACAGATCAATAGAGGTCGATTAGCAATCATAGTTTTGTAATCTGTAACCTAGGCAGATTCAAGTTATAATATAAAGTTCTTTTGTGATTCTTAATACTGTTCTTCTTAGCATTATTGATTAGTTTCCGCATAATCAATAGTGTTCAAATCAGTGTTTCATTATTGTTGCTTTAGAATTATCTAAAGGAACAAACCCTTTACAAGCTAAAGGTTAAGATCTATTCAGTAAACGATCCAACAAGTGGTATCAGAGCTTGTGTGGAAACTCTGAATAAGAAGAACTCAATTGTAAGATGGCAGAACAAGACACTCCTCCACCCACTATCACAGCAATGAAAATCCCTATCATCAGGAAGGGAGAATATGATATTTGGAGCATGAGAATGCGACAATATATCTGTCACACAGACCATAACCTATGGGATGTTATTGTCAATGGAGATCTAGAAGAAGAGCCTGCACCAACTGGAGAAACATCTGCTCCTCCTGCTCCTAAGACTGCCAAACAACTGGCTGCTAAAAGGAATCAGGAAAGAGTTAAGAGCATCTTGCTTTTAGCAATACCTGATGAATACCTCCTCAAGTTTCACAATGTTGCAGATGCTAAATCACTCTGGGAAGCAATCAAATCAAGGTTTGGAGGTAATGAAGAATCCAAGAAGATGCAGAAAAATGTTCTAAAACATCAGTTTGAAAACTTTACTACTGCATCAAATGAAAGTCTGGACAAGGCTTATGATAGGTTCCAAAAACTCATAAGTCAATTGGAGGTTCATGGTGCTCCAATATCAAAGGAAGATATCAACCAGAAGTTCCTAAGAAGTCTTCCTCCTTCATGGAATCAAATTGCTCTAATCATGAGAAATAAGCCAGACATTGATGAGATTGATATTGATGACCTCTACAACAACCTTAGGGTCTAGAAGATGAGATGAAAAGGACTTCAAGTTCCACATCTAATTCTCAACATTGTTTTCTTCATCTGAGAATACAAGCAGCACTAATGAAACGTTGGTACTGCTAGTGGAAATTTTAGAGTTAATATTGTTGGAGGAACTAATTCATCAAGTCAAGTTTCATCTACTTCAGGTGCTGATGAAGTAGTGTGCTCTTTCTTTGCACAACAGACAACCAATCCTCCACTTGATAATGAGGATCTACAGCAGATTGATCAAGATGACTTGGAAGAATTGGATATTAGATGGCAGGTGGCCATGTTAACTGTTAGGGTGCAGAGATTCATGCAGAAGACAAGAAGGAACTTGGATTTCAAAGGAAAACAACATGTTACCTTTGATAAGTCAAAAGTTGAGTGCTACAACTATCACAGGAAAGGGCACTTTGCTAAGGAATGCAAATCAGGAAGGAACCAAGGGAAAAGATCTTATGGTGATAATGGCAGGAGGAATGCAACAACAAATGAACCATCATCACAAGCACTGGTGGCTCAAGATGGTCTAGGAGGCTATGACTGGAGCAATGATTTTGATGAACCAGTTAATTATGCTTTAATGGCCATCTCCTCCTCAAGCTCATCAAGTTCTTCTGACAATGAGGTACAAAACTGTTCTAAACAATGTCTTGAATCTTTTAAAACTCTTCAAAAGAACTTTGATAGTGAAAGAGAAAACATAGCAGAGCCAGACTAGAAATTCAGGGTTATGAGTTAGCCTTAGAATCTCTAGAATCTAGAATTCTTGGACATGAAAAGAATGAACTGGCTTGGGGTAAAAAATATGAGTTTCAAAACTATGAGCTTAAGTGCAGAGAAGTAAAAATTGACAACCTTAAAATGGAACTAGAAAAAGTTGTTAAGGAAAGAGATGAGTTGAAAGTTAAGATAGAAAAATGGGAAGAATCATCCAAGGGTCTTAATAAAATACTCAACAGTCAAATGAGTGCTAAAGATAAAAATGGTTTAGGATATGGCACACAAGGCTTCAATGAGTAACAAATCTAAAACTGATAGTGAGATTAGTATGAGTGTTTTTGAGGTCAGATCAAGTGATGAAGAGATCACACCAGCAAATGATAGGTTCTCCAAAGCAGATGGGTATCATGTTGTTCCCCCTCCTATAACAGGGAACTTCCTAACCCCAAGAGCTGACATATCATTTGCAGGTTTAGATGAATATGCCATTAGAAAGAAAATCATTGAGTCAAAAACTGATACTAGTAAATCTAAAACTAGTGAGACTGTAGGTAAAACAAATGAAGTAAACATAGAAAAACCTAAGTCAGTCCATGAATCAGTTGTGCCTAAACCAAAGATTAACAGAGACAAAGTCATCATTGAGGATTGGAACTCAGATGATGAGGATGATGTGTCTGCTGTAAAAAAAACAGTTAGTCCTGTTAAGACTATTGAGACTCAAACAGTTAGAAATCGAGTTGATAAAATTGGTCAAATTTCTCAAAAAGAATGGATTGGATTTAAGAAAATAAAAGTTTTCTTTGTCTATAAAAGCACTGACCATTTGATCAAAGATTATGATTTTTATAACAAAAAGAGTCCAGAACCTAAGCTAAAAACTATGGTCAATACTGGTCAAAGGGTGGTCAAACCAGTATGGGGTAATACTAAATTCAAATAATTTGAAATACCCTCAAGCTAGAAGGTCTTTTGTCCCATCAAGAATACTAACCCGGACAGGTTTAGTTAATCCTGTTAAGACAAATAGAAAAAGAGCAGTACATACTGTTAGTACTACTAGGCCTATTAGTACTGCTAGGCTTATTAGTAATGGTAGGCATGTTAGTACTCCTAGGCATTTTCCCCAAAAATAGCACAAACTGGTAGTGCTATTAGACCAATTTACCCAAGAATGGACAATGTAAGACCAAGAGCCTCACATTCACCAATCAAGAGGTCTTACTACACAAAACTAGCTTTTAGACCTAAAAACTTAAAATAAGATGTTAAAACTTCTAGGATTAAAAATATGACTACTGTTGGGATAAGAGTAGTAGTTAATACTGGTAAGGGTAATATGGATAATGACCTTAAGAAGTCAAGGTGGGTTTGGAGGCCTAAGGGAAATTACATGGATCATATGTCCAAAGAAAAAGGATCTTTCATACTCAAAAAGTTTGAGTATGTTGACCCAAAAGGGATATCCAAGTCTGTGATGACTTGGGTCCCTAAGAGATATTAATTCTCTTACTTATTGTGCAGGGCAATCCAGAAACTATTCTACAAGATCATGCAGTGGTGGATAGTGGTTGCTCTAGCCATATGACTAGCAACAGCTTATCTTTCAGGACTATCAAGGATTACATTGGAGGCCTGTATGGCCTTTTTGGAAAGTGATCCCAAAAAAGGTAAAATAACGGGTAAAGGTAAAATTAGAACAACTAATTTAGACTTTGATGATGTCTATTTATTAGATGAACTTAAGTTTAATCTTTTCTCTGTCTCAAAAATATGTGACAAGAAAAACAGTGTCCTCTTTACTGACACTGAATGCATTATCTTGTCTCCTAGCTTTAAGCTTCTTGATGAAAGTCAAGTTGTACTTAGAGCTCCTAGACAGAATGGAGTGTACAGTTTGGATTTAAAGAACATTGTTCCTTCTGGAGGCATAACTTGTTTATATGCAAATGCAACAACAGATGAGTCTAAATTGTGGCACAGGAGATTAAGTCATGTGAATTTCAAAAATCTAAACAAACTTGTTAAGGGATACCTAGTTAGAGGCCTACCTTCCAAAGTTTTTGTGAATGACCACACTTGTGTTGCCTGTAAGAAGGGTAAGCAACATAAGGCCTCCTGTAAGGCCAAGTTAGCAAGAACCATCAGAAAGCCCTTAGAATTACTTCATATGAACTTATTTGGATCTGTCTTAGTAGAAAGTATTAATAAGAAAAAGTACTATTTGGTTGTGACTGATAATTTCAGCAGATTTAGTTGGGTATTTTTCTTAGCTACTAAGGATGAAATAAATGAAATCCTTTATAAATGTATTACAGGCTTAGAAACCAATCGACACCCATAAAGTTAAAAATTCATAGGAAGTGATCAGAGACAGAATTTAAGAAACCCCCCCCCCCCCAACCCATGCTATGAATGAATTATGTCTAAGAAAAGGGATAATGAGGGGAGTTTAGTGTGGCTAAAACTCCCAAGGCAAAATGATGTGGCACAAAGAAAAAATCGGAACCCTAATTGCGGCTGCTCGAATATGCTAACAGACTCACTTTTTCCCTTTCTTAGCACATAATTCATTCATAGCATGGTTCTTAAATTCTGTCTCATGATCACTTCTAATGATTTTAACTTTATGGTTCAATTGGTTTTCTAAGCCTGTAATACATTTATAAAGGATTTCATTTATTTCATCCTTAGTAGCTAAGAAAAATACCTAACTAAATCTGCTGAAATTATCAGTCACAACCAAATAGTACTTTTTCTTATTAATACTTTCTACCTAAGACAGATTCCAAATAAGTTCTGATGAAGTAATCTCTATGGGCGTTCTGATGGTTCTTGCTAACTTGGCCTTAAGGTGACTTATGTTGCCTTACCCATTCTTTACCAGGCAACACAAGTGTGGTCTTTCACAAAAACTTTGGATGGTAGGCCTCTAACTAGGTATCCTTAACAAGTTTGTTAGATTTTTGTTATTCACTCATGATTAATTCCTGTGCCACAATTTTTAGACGCTATCTTGTTGTTGCATTTATGCTTAAACAAGTTATGACTCCAGAAGGAACAATTCTTTAAATCCAAATGTACACTCCTTACTGTCTAGGAGCTCTAAGTACCACTTGTCTTTCATCAAGAAGCTTAAAGCTAGGAGACAAGATAATGCATTCAGGTCAGTAAAGAGGACACGATTTTTTGTCCTATGTTTTGAGGACAGAGGAAAAGAAAGTAACTTAATTCATCTAATAATAGACATCCTCAAAGTCTAAATTAGTTGTTCTATTTCTTACCTTTTTACCGTTCTATTACCTTTTTGGGTCTCTTACAAACGCCATAAAGCGCCTTGTAATCTTTATAGTCTGAAAGATAAGCTTTGTTGCTGTCATATGGCTAGATGCAACCACTATCACCACTCATTGATCGTGTAATTAGCTTGTCTGGATTGCCCTGCACATAAGTAAAGAGAATTTAATATCTCTTAGGGTCCCAAGTCATACAGACTTGGATATCCCTTTTGGGTAACATACTCAAAACTTTTTTGAGTATGAAAGGATCTTTTTCTTTGGACATTTTTATGATCAATGTAATTTACCTTAGTGCCTCCAAACCCACTTGACTTCTTGAAGGTCATTATCCATATTACCCATTACAGTTATTAACTACTACTCTTGTTCCCAACAGTTCTAGTCATATTTTTAACTCCTAGAAGTTTTAACATTTTTTTAAGGTTTTTTGGGTCTAAAAGCTTGTGTTTTGTGTATTAGTTAAGACTCTTGAGTGGGTGAATGTGGAGGCTCTTGGTCTTACATTGTCCATTCTTGGGTAAATTGGTCTAATAGCACTACCAGTTTGTGCTATTTTTGGGGCAAAATGCCTAGGAGTACTAACAGGCCTACCATTACTAATAGGCCTACCAGTACTAATAGGCCTAGCAGTACTAACAGTATGTACTGCTCTTTTTCCATTTGTCCTAACAGGATTAACTAAACCTGTCCGGGTTAGTATTCTTGATGGGACAAAAGACCTTCTAGCTTGAGGGTATTTCAAATTATTTGAAATTTTTTGTTGATTAACCCTTTTAGTATTATCCCATACTGGTTTGACCACCCTTTGACCAGTATTGACCATAATTTTTAGCTTCGGTTCTGGACTCTTTTTGTTATAAAAATCATAATCTTTGATCAAATGGTCAGTACTTTTACAGACAAAGAAATCTTTTATTTTCTTAAATCCAATCCCTTCTTTCTGAGAAATTTGACCAATTTTATCAACTCGATTTCTAACTGTTTGAGTCTTATTAATTTTAACATGACTAACTATATTTACAGCAGACACATCATCTGAGTTCCAATCCTCAATGATGACTTTGTCTCTGTTAATCTTTGGTTTAGGCACAACTGATTCATGGACTGACTTAGGTTTTTCTATGTTTACTTCATTTGTTTTACCTACAGTCTCACTAGTTTTAGATTTACTAGTATTAGTTTTTGACTTAATGATTTTCTTTCTAATGGCATATTTATCTAAACCTGCAAATGATATGTCAGCTCTTGGGGTTAGGAAGTTCCCTGTTATTGGAGGGGGAACAACATGATACCCATCTGCTTTGGAGAACCTATCATTTGCTGGTGTCATCTCTTCATCACTTGATCTGACCTCAAAAACACTCATACTAATCTCACTATTAGTTTTAGATTTGTTACTCATTTAATCCAATTGTGTGTCATATCCTAAACCATTTTTATCCTTAGCACTCATTTGACTGTTGAGTATTTTATTAAGACCCTTGGATGATTCTTCCCATTTTTCTATCTTAACTTTCAACTCATCTCTTTCCTTAACAACTTTTTCTAGTTCCATTTTAAGGTTGTCAATTTTTACTTCTCTGCACTTAAGGTTCTTAGTTTTGAAACTTCGTATTTTTTACCACAAGCCAGGTTTATTCTTTTTTCATGACCAAAAATTCTAGAATCTAAGATTTAAGGCTAATCATAACCACTGAATTTCAATCTGGGCTATACTTTGTTTTTCTCCTTTCCACTATCAAAGTTCGCTTTGTAGAGTTGTCAAACGAGTCAAGACATTGTTTAGAACAGTTTTGTACCTCATTGTCAGAAGAACTTGATGAGCTTGAGGAGGAGATGGCCATTAAAGCAAAATTAACTGGTTCATCAAAATCATTGCTCCAGTCATAGCCTCCTAAACCTCTTGCGCCATCCAGTGCTTGTGGATATGATGGTTCATTTGTTGTTGCATTCCTCCACCATTATCACCATAAGATCTTTTCCCTTGGTTCCTTCCTGATTTGCATTCCTTAGCAAAGTGCCCTTTCCTGTGACAGTTGTAGCACTCAACATTTGACTTATCAAAGGTAACATCTTGTTTTCCTTTGAAATCCAAGTTCCTTCTTGTCTTCTGAATGAATCTCTGCACCCTAACAGTCAACATGGCCACCTGCCATCTAATATCCAATTCTTCCAAGTCATCTTGATCAATCTGCTATAGATCCTCATTATCAAGTGGAGGACTTGGAAGTTGTTGGCAAAGAATGAGACAATACTTCATAAACACCTGGTAGTAGATGTAAACATGCTTGATGAAATTAGTTCCTCAGCCTAGTATTAACTCCAAAAATTTCCCATAGCTTGAGTACCAACTTCATAGTGCTGCTTGTATTCTCAGAAGAAAGAAAAAGCCAAGTTTTGGAGAATCTAGATGTGGAAACTTTGAAGTCTTTTCATCATCTTATAGACCCTAAGGTTGTTGTAGGATCATCAATATACGTCTGGTCTATGTCTGGCTTATTTCTCATGATTCAAGCAATTTAGCTCCATGAAGGAGGAAGACTTCTTAGAAACTTTTGATTGATATCTTCATTTGATACTAGAGCAGCATGAACCTCCAATTGACTTATAAGATTTTGGAACCTATCATAAGCCTTATCCAGACTTTCATTTGGTGCAGTGGTAAAGTTTTTAAACTAATGTTTTAAAACATTCCTCTGCATCTTGTTGATTCATCATTTTCTCCCCCAACTTGATTTGATTGTGCCAGAGAGATTTAGGCATCTGGAACATTATGGAAACTTAAGCGAGATTTTCATCAGGTATTGTAACAGCAAGATGCTGCTTAACTCTTTCTGTTTCTTTTGGCAGTCAGTTGTTAGGCAGTCTTAGGAGCAGGAGGACCTAGTTGTTCTCCTGTGGTTGCAGCCTCTTCTTGGAGATTCCCATCGAAATATATATATAGGTTATGATCTGATTGTGGCATGCTCCAAAATTCTATTCTCCATTCTGATGATAGGGATATTCATTGTGTTATAGTTGGTGGAGGAGCGTCTTTTTCTATCCTCTTACTGGTTTGATTGTAAATCTGCTTCAAAATGATGGAGTTATTTCATTATCAGGAGTTTTCCACACAGCTCTTGATACCACTTTGTGGATCCTCTTATGAATCGATCTTAAACCTTTTATCTTGCAAAGGGTTTGTTTACTTTAGCTAATCCAAAGCATACAATAATGAAACATGATTGATACACTAGTGATTATGTTGGAAACTAATCAACACTTGTAGAAGAACAGTATTAAGGAAAACATAAAAGATCTTCTATCAAACAACACACTTTAAATTATAAACTTAAATCGTATTGGTTTTAAGCTATGATTGCTAATTGAATCTCTATGGATCTTATATCTCTTAACTATGCCTAGGGTTCTTTTATACACCAATGAAAACCCTAATGGGGCTTACAAAACGATGTGTGAGGGGATAATGCATATCTATATCTAATTTAATCATGCTATCTCCTAGCATCACTAAACTATTATAGCTTGCAGCACTAACTTTACTACTACAACACTAAACTATACTAACAAGTTAACTAACAATGTAAAAAAACAAAAAATAAAAAAAAAAAAGCCAGTTACTAACTATACACTACAGTACTCAAACCTCGACCACTCTCTGTTTGTTTCCTACTTCATATCTCTGTTTAGCAGTACTAAATTTCACTAGCGCACAATGTTGAACTAGCAGCTCAGTAAGTTGTGTCGTCTTCTAAAACCCAACTGGGTAACGGAAGTACAAACAGTTTTTAACCAGATGGAAGCTGTTGTTCAACAGTATTTTGTAGATAAAAAGTGTTTTGAAATTCAAAAGAAATATTTTTTTTCTTGAAAATGATCGACTCTTACAAAAAGTCATGTCTCAAGATATTATGATATGTGTGATGAATTCCACTGCTGTTTTTGGATGATGTTGTTTATAGGAAATGTTAAAGTATGTGAATCTTGTGTGAAGTGTGTGGATCATGAAGATGAGCTTTTGAATAAACAAAGTGCGTATAATGATCTTTGGAAAAGTTATCACAACTTGAAAAACATTGCATTTCTCTTGAGTTAACAATGCAACTCAATCAAGAATTTTTTTAAAAGGATTCATTAAGTAATAATCAAAATGCTCTTGAAATTCCAAAATATTTGAAAATAATGATTTGAAAGCTCAGCTAACTAGGCCCATTATATTATTTGATTTTTTTTTTTTTTCTTTTTTTTTTTTTTTACAGACACTACAATCTGTAAGTTGAAGGAACATATCAAAACGATGAGAGAAAATGACAAGGAAGAGAAAGTCAAACATGAAATGGAAGAAATTAATACCATAAACATTAAATTGGAGCATAGTGTAGCAAAATTACTTTCTGAAAATGAACGTTTGCATAAAGATATAGGGCATTTGAAAAAGATTTACAAAGATCAATTTGACTTAATTAAAAAGACACGTGCTCTCTCTAAGGAACACGATGACTCTTTGATTGCTCAATTGAACTCTAAGTCTATGGAAAATGCGGATTTAAAACGTCAAATTCAAGACAAGGTTTTTGTGATCACATCATTAAAAAATGATTTACGAAAATTATAAAAGGGGGAAAGAAGTTGAAAATGCTTGCCAAATACCAATTTGACACCACTGTTGACCTCCAGGCATTGTTCCAGCTAGGACTTAGATCATTTAGCTACTAGGTTTATTGCAACATAGGGAGCGCACATACATTATCTTAAGTCATATACTAGGAATAAGTTGACATACTTCGGGGAATAGTCAATCAAGCTAAAGCAAAATAGCCTTTAGATAATGCATTAGACCTTGCCTGTAAGCATGCCACACAAATTTAAGAGTCACTTGTATATGTTCGAGATACGTGCCCTAATGCGATTAAACTTGGTGAAAAAGGTTGCTATCACACCTATGAATAAGGTCAAGAAAGTTAGGTTTTTCGAACCTCTCACATCCTCAAGTAACATCAAACAGGTTGAGTCATCTAAAACATCTGATTCTAACACACATGTGTTGTCTTATACAAGATTGAAGGGTTCTACTAGTACTTGCAGATCACAGCCTATAGGCAATAAAAAGAATGACAGGATCTCGCAAAAACCAAGTAGCAACAGGAAGAATAAAGTAGAAGCCCAACCTAGGAAAGTGAATAAAAAGAATCGTGTTAAAGAACCTATTTGTGATGACAATGTTAAGCATACTATGTTAAATGCGAATTCTCAGTTAATTTGTGTTAAATGTAAGCAATGTATGTTTGATTCAAATCATGTGTTGTGTTTCCTTATTTTTGTGAATGATGTGAATATGCATGCTAAATCTAAATCTAAGTCAAAGAAAAGCAAAGTACAAAATATTTGGAAACCTACGGGTAAAGTGTTAACTGACTTAGGACTTAAGTGGGAACCAACAGGAAGACTTTTCACTATAGTTGGTAATTCATGCCCTTTAACTAGGTCCACACCTAATAAAATAGTGCCTCTTAAAGAAACCACTTATAATTCAGTTGAAACACCAAAACCAGAGATTAAAGTCTATATTAGGAGACCCAAACAAATAAAATCAATAGGTTCGAGTAAAAAGGCTAAGATTGTAGAATCTAAAATTGCCAACAACTCGGAACCCAATCATTTGTGGGGATCCAATGCTACAGATGTTCCATCTTCTTCTTCTCTTATCAATGATAGGTTGTCCAGATTGTTCTCTGGTATCTCTGGACCTCGAATGTTCAAAAACGATACTGACAAGGAACCGCTCTTAGCTCATGAACTTTGTTAGTAAATTTCTAGGAACTGTTCGATTAAAAAACAACCAAGTTGCAAAGATAATAGGGTATGGTGACTATCAGCTAGGGAACATAATTATCTCAAGGGTGTACTATGTTGAGGATCTTGGACATAACTTGTTTTCTGTTGGACAGTTTTGTTACGCGGATCTTGAAGTCGCTATTCAAAAAAACACTTGCTATATTTGGAATTTAGAAGCGGTTTATCGACTGTCAGGATCAAGAAGACACAAATTTGTACACAATTTCTCTTGATGACATGCTTTATAGATTCTTGATCTGTATTCTTCAAAGTCATTTAAAGACTAAGAGCTGGTTATGGCATCGTCGTTTCTCGCATCTCAACTTTGGTACTCGTAACAAGCTAGCTAAAGACGGTCTTGCACGAGGTATTCCAAAGCTTAAATTTCAGAAAGATCATTTGTGTTCAGTATGTGCATTAGGAAAAAGCAAGAAATCCTCTCATCAACCCAAAGCTGACGACACTAACCAAGAGAAACTATATCTTCTGCATATGGATCTTTGTGGCCCGATGCACGTGGAGAGCATTAATGAGAAAAAGTATATCTTGGTAATTGTTGACGATTACTCTCGATTTACTTGGGTTAAATTTATGATATCAAAGGATGAAGCTTCTGACGCTATCATCAAATGCATCAAAAATATTCAAGTTCGTTTGAATGCCACTGTCCGTAATGTTAGAATAGATAATGGAACTGAATTTGTCAGTCAGACTCTTCGTGATTTCTATGAAAATGTCGGCATTTCACACCAAACTTCTGTTGCTCGCACTCCTCAACAGAACGACGTTGTCGAAAGACAAAACCGAACTCTTGTGGAAGCTGCCCGCACTATGTTGATATTTTCAAAAGCTCCTCTATTTCTATGGGTCGAAGCAATCAACACAACTTGTTATACCCAAAACCGTTCTCTGATTCGTCTCTGATACAACAAAACTCCATATGAGCTGATGCATGACAAAAAGGCAGATTTATCATTTTTTTCATGTCTTTGGTTCATTATGTTATCCAACCAATGACAGTGAGGATTTGGGTAAACTAAATGCAAAGGCTGATATTGGTATTTTTGTGGGATAAGCGCCAACAAAGAAAGCTTTCAGAATCTATAACAGGAGAACCCGGAAAATTATGGAAACTATTCGTGTGACGTTTGATGAGCTGACAGCGATGGCTTCTAAACAATTCGGTTCAGGACCCGGGCTTCAAGTAATGACTCCTACAACATCCTGTTCAGGACTCGTACCAAACATTATTCCTCAACAACCTTGTAATCCGCCAAAAAGAGATGATTGGGATACTTTGTTCCAACCCTTGTTCGATGAATACTTCAATCCTCCAACTATTGTTGTCTCTATAGTTCCAGTAACTGTTGCACCAAGAGCTGTTGATATAGCCGACTCACTTGTGTCTACATCCATTGACCAAGATGCACCATCATCAAGTATCCCATCAACACAAGAACAAGAACATTCTCCAATTATTTCTTAAGGTGTTGAAGAATCACCAAAAACACCACTATTTCATGATGATCCTCTTCATGAACCTCTTCATGAAAACTCGACTTCTCAAGGATCGTCATCTAATGTGAGACCATCCCACACTCCATTTGAACTTATTAGTAGATGGACTAAGGATCATCCAATAAAAAATGTGATCGGTGATCCTTCTCGTTCAATATCCACCAGAAAGCAACTCAAAACTGATGCCATGTGGTGTTACTTTGATGCCTTCCTAACTTTTACAGAACCAAAGAAATTTAAATAAGCAATGACCGAACCATCATGGATCGATGCAATGCAAGAAGAAATTCATGAATTTGAAAGACTACAAGTTTAGAATTGGTGTCGTGTCCAGATAAAGTCATGTTGATCAAACTTAAATGGATTTATAAGGTCAAGACAGACGAATTTGGCGGGGTACTAAAGAATAAGGCTAGATTAGTTGCTCAGGGATTCAGGCAAGAAGAGGGAATCGATTTTGAGGAATCATTTGCACCGGTTGCAAGAATAGAGGCGATCCATATCTTCGTAGCAAATGCAGCCAACAAGAATATGACGATCTTCCAAATGGACGTCAAAAAGGCTTTCTAAAATGGCGAGCTCAAGGAAGAGGTCTATGTTTCTCAACCAGAAGGATTTATTGACCAGGAATACCCATCGCATGTGTACAAGCCCAAAAATGCCCTTTACGGTCTCAAACAAGCACCACGTGCATGGTACGACATGCTGTAAAGTTTCCTCATTTCATAACATTTCTCCAAAGGTGCAGTTGGTCCAACAGTCTTCACACGGAAAGCAGGA
>BQNB010033793.1:40390-52051 GCA_026074375.1 Tanacetum coccineum | reverse complement strand
CTATTTCTAGTGGCTTTTAATCTTTTGTTTTTAGTGATTATCTTTAAACTCATTTTGCACAGCTTATCATATTCATTATCTAAAACTAAATCATCTATTGATGAGTTTTCATCACTAAAGTAAGAGGATTCGAAATATACCTCACTTGATGCTTGAGCTACGAGACACATTTCATCTTTGACATTCTCATCATCTTTTTCACCGCTATCACTCCAAGAACCTTCGACAAAAGCTCTTTAATTCTTGTCATTGGGTGGTTTTGTACATTCTCCAATAAGATGATTTGGATCACCGCATCTAAAGCATTTTCTATCACCTTTACCATTCTTGTCATCAATTCTTCTTAGGAACGTCTTTCTGTCGTTCCGAGGTTGTCTCACGAATCTACATATTCTCTGAAAGAACTTATTGAAGTCTTTAACCGTCATGGCGTATTCTTCATCTTCACTTCGGAAAGTCGAATACTCCTCATCACTAGATTCTTTCATAGCCCTTAAAGCAAGGGATTTTCTTTCTCCCCTAGCTTTGACTATTTCAGAATCTTTCTTGATAATCATCTCGTGATCTTTGAGATTCCCGATGAGTTCATCAAGTGACAGTGATGTTAAGTCTTTCGACTCTTCAATCGCCGTGACCTTTGCTCTCCATTTAGGATGTAAAGCCCTAAGAAACTTCCTAACATAGTTCTTGCTAGAATAACCTTCATCAAGAGCTTTTAGACTAGAAATTATAATATTAAATCTAGCAAAAGCACTATCTATAGTTTCGTCTTCAGAAATGACGAATTGTTCATATTGTTGTACCAAAAGGTCGATCTTGTTATCTTTGACTTGGTTATTACCTTGATGGGTGATTAACAAAGTTTTCTAAATTTCTTTTGCCGTATTACACATGAAAATTCTTTCATATTCTTTTCTTGGTAAAACATTGTAAATAACCATTTTAGCTTTGTTATTTTCGCAAGCTTCTTTTTAAGATCGTCGCTTTGTTTTTCAAAAGGGATAACCTCATCTAATTTGGTTTCCGGATTTTGTTGAATAGGGTGAAAATCACCGTTAGTAATAACATGCGAGAGATCAAGATCTTTTGATTTAACATATGTCTCAAATCTATTTTTCTAATAAATAAAATCGCAACTTTCAAAAAGTGGTGGTCTTTGCATGGATTGTCCTTCTAGATATTTGTCGGAATCCATAGATCGATCCAAGCTTTAAAGTACAATATATATTAAGAATCTTGAGTGACCTTGACTCCTGATACCAATTTTGAGTGACCTTGAGAGGTCGAAAAATATAAATAACGTTTATAGACATTATTTGTATTAACATGAACAAAGAGCGATTTTATGTAGTTTATCACATCCTTCTCAGCGCGAGTCAAGCCATCGTTGCCTTTATAAGATGTATCAATCACACGTGCAAGGTTGATTGCAGGCACAACTAGAGAAAACGGGACACCTGTAGGCCGAAGCGACTCCCGGTTTATAACTTTCCATGCATCTTCAACTTAGTTTTGCGAAATATCTGACCGCTTCCTCTTCTGATGCACCAGTTTCCGCTTGGTAGCACTCCATGCTTGAAGCAACATGGCCTCTTTCTTGTTTCTTCTGAATGTAAATCATTATAGGTTTATATATGTGTCAAAATGTATAATGAAACTAAATAAGGTGAAAGTTAAGCTTCATATTACACTTCGTCTATCGGGTTGTTCGGTTAGTTCGGTTGTTAAACCGAAAACCGAACCGAACCGAACTAGAATTCAACCGAAAATTGAATTTGAATTCAGTTCGGTTTTTGGGTTGACCTGAATTACACCATTTATTAAAAAAAGAAATAATTATATTTATATTTAGCAAAAAAAATATTAAGCATAAAAAGTGTTTTTTTATATTAGGATAAAATTTTAATTGTTTTTTATATATATAAATATATGAAAAAAATATATATGTTTAAATAAATTCGGTTTTCGGTTCAGATTGCTAAACTCATATCCAACTCGAAAATTAAAATTCTTGTTCGGTTCGGTCCGGTTTTAGCAAATTTGGTTCGGTTATTTGTTCGATTTAGTTTTTTTCGGTTCGATTTTCGATTTTTTTTTCTCACCCTATTTCTCATTCATATTGTCGTTCAAATAAAACCACAAGCATTGTTTTTGTAAATTAACTGGGTTGAATTAGTCTTTCATTTCTAAATTAACTGGCCTTGTTTTTGTATTCGGTTCATATTTTCTAGTTTCTATAAAGTGTTTGTAGTAAAGAATAATTACCAGACGAATAAAATGAAGGAATGTGGAGCATAAGTAAGGAAGATTCTTGTACGAGAATACTGAGGCTCAAAATAGATTCCCATTATCCCATAATAGCTTTCTACTACTCTGTCTCGAACATAAGGAAGTCTTTTTTGCGGGTCCAAATTCTTCCACCATCTATGACAAAAATCTATGTTATGAGAAATCATAGAACCACAGGCTAATTTAAATTAACCCAAACTAAATGTCTTATAAGTTTGGATTACAATCAATACATATGCCGAAAATGGGTGAACGAAACGTGATCCATGTTCAGGCTACCCAAATTCCAAGGGGAAGTCGAGCGATATGAAGCGACTTAACCACTAGGTCAACTTCGAGATAGTTTGTGTACGTGTTACTCGTACATGCAATATTAAGCAATTTTATATAAAGAAACTTGTATAATTCACAAAAGTTGTGAATTGGCAAGAACACCTTAACCCCGGGTGACTTTTGGCACCAGCTATTGTCCACCCCATAAGAAATAGCTCCGACAACTCTCTTGGCCCGGTGAGGCACTACCTGAAGTAGGCACGAGCCGAGACTCGAACCCTTGACCTTTTTTCCACAAAATCTCTCCCGCAGGTCTATGAGTTTTTCGGAGGCTAAAGCCCTTTGCTAAATAAACCTGTATAATAATAGGGACTGTTTGTGTTATACACGTACTTGCAAATTTGGCTGAGCTCTTTTTTGTGCATGGACTGAAGCACGATAAAATCTAACTTTGCATGCTTTAGTAGAATCTCGCTGTGAGAAGCTTCTTGTTCGTAGATAGGTATGTAGTGCGTGGCCTCTAGCCTTTGTAACCTTTTCCGGAGTGGCTGCTTGAACGCTTGATGTATTTGAGTTCTTAGAGTGGAGTCACACGAAGGATCATTGGCTATGTTTCCAAGGTGTGATTTTGCAAAGTCGAGGGCGTCAATTAGTACTTGTTCGCCTACCACCATCATATATTCATATGTGCCGCTTCATACAAAGCGAGCATTCCTTGAGCATCATTGCTCAAAGATACCTTAAAATATCCATTTTCATCCATATGGTTCATGAATATTCCTAGAGTATACATGACGAAACTAATTTAGTTCTATTAGAAGTATAGACAGAGAGCTAGGTTTTCGCTTATAAATTTGGGGTTCGTAGTTCAGATATCTTGAAATTTTACTTTAGAGATTAGGGTAGTAGGGTACGAGAGATAGTTGTAAATTTGTATTAATATACCTGATGAAACATTGAATCCATGTTGTCGTAGAAGTCTGAACCAAAGAGAAATGCTTTGTAGGTTGTTATCATCGATCCACTGCTCACCATATGTATCATAAATATGTTGCAAAGCTTCTTCAATCTCCTCTTCAAACCGATAGGCTATACCAAGGCGTTGGACTACATCAATAAGTTGTATGAGCTTCACATGTTGCATTGGTTCACTATAAGACGTGAGCTCGATCTTTCCTCACTACTTCTGTCAGCTCTTCAACAAGTTGTTTCTCCGTAACCAAGTCTTCTATCTGCATGCACCCATGGATATCCCATGGATATATGTATAAATGTTTGCCAAAAAAAAAGGATTTAGATGATATATACAGCATAAAATAATCAATCAAGTAGCTAGAAACATAAAAAACCTCATGATCATGTGTAAGAAACCTATCCCCCCACATGTTATAACATTAAAAGTTACTACAATAAAGCTAAAGTTAAGATTAGAATGAAACCAGAATGCATGCAAACGATTATATATGTAACTGGATAATGAAATTACGTACCACAATCAATAGTTCTCGTAGTTGTTGTTGCATTAAAATGGTCTTTAGCGTTGCGGCTTATAGTTAGAGCTGAGGACCATGAGCTAGCTACCTCCCCCCCCCCCCTCTTCTTTTTTGACCAAATGGTTTCCTCTTCGAACGGGGAAAAATTAAGGTCAAGTATTTCGTCTTAACGGCCGGGTTTGATTTAATGTCTCAAAGCGTTTCAAGTTCTATAGTGTAAAAGTTCAAAAGAAACCTCAAACTCAAAGGCTTGATCGCTAGGTAGCATTTAGACCAAGTGCAATAAGGCAAAGGAGAGTAGTCCCCATCTCATGTGGCAGAAGGAGAACTGGTCACTCCTTGCTGCACTCCTTCCCCTTAGACGCGTCCCACAAGGACTAAATGGAGAAGATGGTCGGCCAGGTGACCGACTTGTTGTGTGTGTGGGTATTTATTTAAAATGTAATTTTGTGGGGTATGTTTTTTGCGGTGTCGGTCTCCTTAGCTTTGAAACGGCTTTCACGAAAAATAGATTGTGCTTGTGTGTTTCTCTGATATACTGTATTAAGTGGGACTGTAATTTACAGTCTGTAAAGATGTTTTTAGTCAACAATAATGTGCACGTACTTTTTCTTGAAACGAATGACTACTAAAATGTTAGAAACATAGTATATACTTAAAAGTCCAAGTATACATAAAAGTGTGATTTTAGGATTTAACGTGAGCAAGTTGTGATTTTGGAAATAAGAGGTATTTGTGTTTAAAAAAAGAAACAAGTAAAAGCGGTTTTATGAAAATGAATGTAGCTTCAGTTTGGCAATTTTAGACCAAATCATGAAACAAAACGAAAAAAAGATTTCCCTCCACATTCTAACATTTGTTTTGTTTTTATCTGAGCCTCCTGACATCAACAACTGGTTCTCAAGCTATGAGTATATAGAAACCAATGATAATTTTCGATTTTCTCAAACCCAATCTTATGGAAAAGAAGTGGACCACTCTAGTATACTACCCAAACCAATACAGAATCCAAGGGAGCTAGTCACAAATGATGGGGAAGAAGAGAACAAGTCATGTGATTATCAGGTAGTGTTTGTTTCATTAAGATGTGTTTGTTTCATTAAGATGTTTGTTTCATTAAGTTGTTTAGGATATGTTTGTTTCATTAAGATATTTTGGGTCTGAATCTGACTACCACATCAGAGGTGGTTATAAAGTCTGAATCTGAATGAAAAAATGTTGTTTGTTTTTTTATAATTGTCTTAATAGTCTTTATTGTTCTCTTTTTTTAAAGTATATGTATTAAGTATTAACCAAGCTATATTCATCTAGACTTTTTAACCTTATGTTCCGTATAGGTGTGTTTATCGGGTTGTTCGGTTAGTTCGATTAATTTTTTTTTTGGTCAACTCGAAAACCGAATCGAACTAGAATTCAACCGAACCGAATCGAAAACCGAATTTGAATTCGGGTTGGTTCTCGGGTTGACCCGAATAACCCGAATTTCACTACTTATTTTTTTTAAAAATAATTACATAGATATTTAGCAAAAAAAAATCATTTCAAGCATAAAAAATATTTTTTTATATTATGATAAAATTTTAATGGTCTTTATATGAATTTGGTTTTCGGTTCAGATTGCCAAACCCATATTCAACCCGAGAGCCGAATTGATAGTTTGGTTCGTTTATTAGTTCGATTCAATTATTTTCGGTTTCGGTTTTCGTATTTTTTGATTTTTCTACTCACCTCTAGTTTCCTAAGTTATAACTTATAACCACAACAAGTGGGCCCAATCAAGTCTAATATGGCCCAACCTAATTACGCTAGTCTAAATAATATAAGATAATATTAACCCTAATTTGTCTCATTCTGTTTTCTCACTTATCACTTAATCACCCACTTACACTTTTCCTTCTCAAAGGCGCAACTTTTTTTCCTCTCATATCCTAAATTATATGTTTTGATTTATCTCTTCACAAATGATCTCAAACTATAATCTCTTCTTGTTTACAAAGGCCACGAAATACAAATATCCTTTCTAGCAAAAATCCAACCAAGAACTATATAAAAATGCGACGGCGGTGTGAGGGTTTTGTGGGTATGGAGTGGTGAAGGATTTGGAGGGTTTGAAGGGTGTGGGATGATTTGCTAAGAGGCGGTAAGACATAAAATCCAAGTCTTACTCAGTCAGACATAAATAGTATGCCCACGTCTGATTGATGAAAAAAACCCATTTTCTCTAACCGCATCATAGGCGGTCAGACATTTTCTCTAAAAAACAAACACAGTCTGACCGCATCTGACTGGTAAGATGTCAGAGGAGGTTAGACGTTTTCTTTAAAAAACAAACACAGCCTAAGTTTTGATTTTCATAAATGGTGATAAGTTTTTGAATAAATCTGAGTTGGTGTTCTTGGTATTTTTGAAAACTAAAAAGAAAAGTAAATTGGGGAAAAAGACAAGGGTATATTAGTCATTTCTCAGACCTTTGACTTTGACAAATGAAAAAAAACGAGTGTTAGTGAACGGTACGGTTTAGTGGCAGCAATTGCAATTTTGAGTGAACAACGATGACGATATTTGAAAAAAAGTGGGTTGCTAGGAGTACAATTTCGAGAAACCGAGGGACATTTTTTGTAGTTTACCCTATTTTATACATGCTGAACCGGCAACAAGTGAAGAAATGTGGCGAAATTTCTAATATTTGTAACAAATTCAAAAGTTCGATATTGATATGGTATTTTACAAACTAAATGTGAAAATTTGAGAAAGTATGTTGTTAATAAATGAACTTTAACCCTTTTTGTTTCTAAAAAATGTTACCTTGAGCTAGTTCACATATGCAAGAGGGCAAGCAGTGAGTTTGAAAAAAAATGAGCTTTAATGCAATGCTAATCCAAAATATACGCCTACCGTGTCTACTGATCACCTATTGCTTTAATTGTTGGAAGTTGAATTTTGAAGCTACATGTCAATATAATCACGTTGTTAGATTCTAGGGTGTGTTTGATTATCCTGGATATCTCTAGTGTATCGTGTAATGATTCCACTTTCCGTATAAAGTATTTTGACCCTATCAAATGCCTGGGTTGCACGAAATCTCTATCTGGATAATACATAGAGAATGACAATTTGTGTTCTACGTACAAGAAGCATAAATCAAGAACAATGAAGGAATTGTATGGAAATATGGTGTGTTTCCTGTGTGTTTTTGTTATATCTTGACCAAGTATGTTCCTGAGTAAATATATCAGGAAATTGAGACAGTTACCAACAGTTAAAGTGGGTTAAAACCGATTTTAACCAACCTTCTGACATACTTGTTACGGCGTAACCATTTTGGTTACAACGTAACCAACTTCATGTCATACTTGTTACGGCGTAACCATTTTTGGTTATCGCGTAACCATTTTGGTTACAGCGTAACCATTTTGGTAACAGTCTAACCATTTTTTTAGTTACGGTGTAACAACCTCCTGTCTTGATAGATTACATGTTAGCTCAACAAGCGTGTACTCTACACTCCCCTAACTTGTTACCGAGCCGAACACGAAACCTCATTGGTCTCCAGTAAATCATCATTACGACAAATGGCTTGATGACACTAAAATCACCAACAAATCCCCCCTCATTTTAGTGTAATCCTTGATTTACTAAAACATATATAAAGATATATGCAAACATGTTATAACAACCACAACGAAACAAACAAATGCATAAATGAAAATGTTTTGCGATTGAATTTTCATCTTAGTATAATACACATTCCAAATATTTAAAAATCGGGGTGTCGTAACGATTGAACCTGTCAATCCATTTGAATATCTGAAGATACTATACACATTTGTTTGTACATCACTTTAATGTTCATTTACTTGACACTTTACAAGCCACGTGTCCTAATCTATTGATGAACATATAGAAAGCTAAGTCCAAGCTTCTTGAAGCGGCTAAACTTCATGTTCACATAGGTGGTCCCTTTAGATCTTGCACCTGCATTGCAATTTTTCAAAAGAACCATTAAGAAGGTAAACTTCAACCTAACCATCACTTGCAGCTCGAAAAGATAAAACTTGTGTTCCAATCTCTAACTATGAGCTTTCCACATTGAATTCAGCTTCTAACGTTGTATTAGAAGGGAATTGGGTATCTCATAGGTAGTAGATTTATTTGGACTTTAATCCCATCCCTTTAACTGACTTATTTACCAAGTCTCTAGCTAGACCCTTCGTCAAGTGGTCAGCAAAATTATGTTATGTTCGAACAAACTCAATAGAAATCACACCATTCCTAATTAGTTCCCTCACCATACTATGTCTAATACCTAAGTGTCTAGACTTCCCATTGTATATCTGACTATATGCCCTAGCCATCATGGGAGTACTATCACATCGAATAGATATCGGTGCTATTGGTTCTGGCCAAATTGGAATTTCATATATCAAGTTTCTTAGCCATTCTGCTTCCTTGCCGGCAGTAGCCAATGCTACAAACTCAAATTTTATAGTAGAACTAGTGATACATGTTTGCTTCTTGGAAGCTTATGAAATGGCACTTCCCCCAAGCAGAAACACCCATCCACTCGTAGAAGATGAATCTTCAACATGATTTATCCAGCTAGCATCCAAATAGCCTTCTAACACCGAAGGATATCCAACATATGATAAACCATAATCCTTAGTACCTCTCAAGTACTTAAATACCCTTGTTATTTCTTTCTGATGTAGCGGAAAAAAACGAGATAACACAAATTGGATCTGTTGATTCACACGAATACCAGAAACAATCTTCCAACTATCGTTGATTCAAAAGAATACCGATAATCAGGCAAACTCCAACAACCGTTGATTCAAACGAATACCGATTATTAAGAGAATCTTAGCAAACCGCCAAGAACAAAGCAAAGCTTTTATTATTAAAACTCAAAGATATATCAATACAAAGAAAAGACCTAATATTTATAGGAAAACTAGAGACTTTTCGTTTTCCCTAAATTTATAACTGATTAGAAATTAAATACTTCCAACCCAATTTATGATTGATTAATAAGAAATTTATTGTGACTTTTCATTTTCCTAAACCGCATCATTCTCCTCCACTTACAAAAAACTCGTCCTCGAGTTTGCCTCACTTGTCCCTTGTACTCGTAGCATCCAAATTTGTATTCCTTGCATCAAATTCTCTTTCTTTATAATGACTCGACCTCGAACCTTGATCGTCTTAAAACAGAACTTATCGACCATGGATGCAGCTTTCAAATACCAATCTTGATATTTCTTTCGAATTAGAAATTTGAACGAACTGCGGCTAACCTTGATAATAATACTTTTTCCAAATGACATCAACTCATGTGATTTTGTATTGATGTCTTCTTCAAAATCAACATTTGAAGTAGTTTGGATGATTGAAGAACAAAAAACATTAGTCACAACCACGACGTCTTCGATGTTGTCTTCTTCCTCACCAAATCCTCTTTTCCCGACAAATCCTTCTTCTTCCTCAATGACATCTTCAATATCGGTATCATAAACTGGCATCGATTCTTCTTCATATTGATCATCATCAAATATTGGAGGCCCTTCATAATCGTCATCGAATACTGGGGCTCCTTCATAATCGTCACCTGCCACACCATGATCTCCCCATTCATTAGAAGATGAACAATCACCCTCAAAGAACGGATTTCCTAACTCTTCGTCTTCACTTCTCCGACCGTTACGATCCCCACATCTTCTTAGATTCATCATATCATTCATTCGATTAGAAAATTGATCAACAAACTGATCTAATCGCTCGTCCATTCTTGCCATAATACGCTCATAGACATCATTAATATTCCTGGTTCTCCTTGGAGGCATTTTAATCAGGAACTTCGGCTCTTGATACCAACTGATGTAGTGTGTTAAACAGGAAAACTAATTGAGTCTGTTGATTCGACGAATACCAGAAACAATCTTCCAACTATCGTTGATTCAAAAGAATACCGATAATCAGGCAAACTCCAACAACCGTTGATTCAAACGAATACCGATTATTAAGAGAATCTTAGCAAACCGCCAAGAACAAAGCAAAGCTTTTATTATTAAAACTCAAAGATATCAATACAAAGAAAAGACCTAATATTTATAGGAAAACTAGAGACTTTTCATTTTCCCTAAATTTATAACTGATTAGAAATTAAATACTCTCAAGTACTTAAATACCCTTGTTATTACTTTCCAATGCTGTCTGCTAGGATTACTAGTAAACCTACTCAATCTACCAACAACATAAGCAATATCAGGTCTAGTACTTGTCATAGCATACATCAAGCTGCCAATAGCTCTTGAGTATTCAAGCTGATCTACAGGTTTCCTTGTATTCAGCTTAATCTTTTCTACCAGATCCATAAGAATATTCACCGGAGAACAATCTTCACGATTAAACTTCTTGAGTATTTTCTTAATGTAATGAGATTGTGTAATGACAATCCCTTTGTTTTTACGTTTAATCTTTATACCAATAATAACGTCCATTTCTCCTATATCTTTCATGAAAAACCTTGATGATAAAAACTTCTTAGTTTCATCAACTTGATTTTGGTCAGTATCAAAAATCAATATATCATCAACATATAAACAAATGATAACACCTTTACCGGAGCTATCAAACTTTCTATATACACACTTGTTAGATTGGTTTAAGTGAAAATCACTTGACAACACTACCTCATCAAACTTTTGATGCCACTATTTAGGTGCTTGTTTGAGCCCATACAATGACTTAACCAGCTTACAAACCTTATGCACATTACCTGACATAACAAATCCTTTCGGTTGCTTCATACACTTTTTCATCCAAATCACCATTCAAGAATGTTGTTTTGATATCCATTTGGTGGATCACTAGATTGTGAATAGCTGCTAAGGCTAACAACAATCTAATAGTAGTGATACGAGCAACTGGTGCATAAGTATCACAGTAATCGATTCCTTCCTTTTGTCTAAAACTTTGGATTACCAATCGAGCTTTAAACTTGTCAATTGTACCATCGACTTTCATCTTCCTTTTGAAGATCCATTTGCAACCTAAAGGTTTGCAACCAGGGGGTATGTCAGATAAGATCCAGGTATAATTTTCCATAATAGAACCAATCTCAGCATCAATTACTTTTTTCTAGAAAGCAGCATTCCGAGATTGCATAGCTTCATTATAGGTTCTAGGATCCTCCTCTATGCTAAAGCAGTAAAAGTATTATGATCTAACTTGATCTCTTAATCCCTCAATAAAATATAGCTGAAAATTAAAACCATATGATTTAGCTTTCCGAACTCTTTTACCTTTTCAAGGCTCAAGAATCTCACTTGGTATATCATCAGTATAATCATCCATTTGATATTCTTGCACATTTGGTATAATGTCCCTTGGTCTAGGTATTGAAGAGAAACGGTTGATGACATCAAATAACGTCTATTTTATAACATCATTTATCCCATGGTATTAACCTATTTTGTATAGTTATTGCAAATAATTGTTACTTAATCGTTTATATTTGAGAATTGCAGTAATTATGGAGTAATTGGTAAAAGATAGCAAAAGGCGCACATTTTAGAGCTTAAATGATGATATTTTGAAGATTACTATT
>BQNB010033793.1:13509-40311 GCA_026074375.1 Tanacetum coccineum | reverse complement strand
GTACCAACGGTGCGATTCACTGAGGCAATGCCTTTTCTTGATAAACGCTTTATCGACAAAGAGGATTGTTGAGACTATAATTTGAACACTTCGTATATGTCGAATTTGTTTAAGGATTTACAGTAAGTCATATATTGTGCCGTTATGTATCTCGAGCTTAATAATATTTGATATGAAGGTTAACTTACGTAATTAATTCAAAAAAAATAAGCCTCGCGGCAACGCGCGGGCTATGATGCTTGTTATAACTATTTGAAGAAAACTTTAATACATACAAATCTGTAAACAATAGATGACCAAACCAACGAAAATACATATATACATGCATAAGTCTATATACATACATACAGTGGGCATACATATATTGGGGTTGTATATTAATATACTATTTTTCCAACATAATGGTTCCAACAACTAATCATAAATAACGATAATACGTACTGTAGCAATTTGCAGATGACTGGAGCACAATTAAATACTCCGTATAAAATTGGTTCACATGAGTTGATCAATCAATGTCCACTCGTTCACTTTCATGCCAGCCATCTCCAGTTTATAAATTAAATTACAAAAATAACTAGAAAAAGTAAAATGATATTTTAACACTTTGAATGTTCCCACCTTTTCATGAACATTTCAGCCATCAGTCCATCACCCATCGAATTAACATATTAAAATTAAAATGTACAAGTTTCCTAAATTCCAACTTAAATACTTTATATAGAAACATTTTGTTGATACTTTTTCTTTACAACCCTAAAAACCCCTTAATATCTCAAAAGGATTAAGATCCTCTCAAGTTGAAAGTAACTTGATAGATCAAGTTAGCCATTAAGATAAATGTATAAACATTTTTCTTTTAATAAAATTCAGGGGCCCATTTATTTGTTTAACTTCATAATAAAGCTAACATGACCGATCAAGTTGTGACCAACTTGAGAGGATCCTCACCCATCTCAAAAAGACATCCTTCTTCCATTATAGGATTTGCTAACACAAACCTTATGTGTTTTATTTAAGCATTTCATATTTACATAATTAGCACTTAATGACTAGAAATGTATAATTATAGTATATATGAGTTCACTAAATGTCATTTTTACAGATACAAAATGCTTAAATAAAACTGATCATAAAGCTTTGGTCAGCAAATCCTTTAAATTATTAATCAAAAGTAGTAGCACATATGGCCGGCCTGGATACAAACTCTGAAATACGCGTTAGATATTAAACAAATTCAATGCAAATACATATAAAGAAAGTAACTAACATGCCAAACTAGCTACTTGCTCCTAAAAATATAATGTATCATATATATGTATATACATGTTCGGTTTGACTAAAAAGCCTTGGATAATTAAATCACAATACTATAATAGGTTAACCATGTACCATAGTTGGATTAGGCAATGAACATGAATAAACATCTACATGACATGAGACACACTTATATGTATTTATGTATAAGTCAATGACCATATTATTATACTATATTTAGAAATTTATATAAACACCTATCAGGCTATCACCTTTAATCTTAATACAACAACAAAAAAATCAAAGCAAAGATGAAGAAGCAAATGCTATGTTTGTTGTTCCTCTCTTTGTTCATTGCTTCATCTTATGCTCAACTTAGACAAAATTTCTACCAAAACACTTGCCCAAATGTCGAATCAATAGTACAAGCAGCCGTCACCAAGAAATTCCAGCAAACGTTCGTCACTATTCCTGGCACTCTTCGCCTCTTCTTTCACGACTGTTTTGTTCGGGTTTGTAACATTTCCTTGTACCAAATGCTATCTTTTATTTTCACATGACAAATAACCAATTTTTGTATGTTATGGTATAGGGATGTGATGCTTCAGTTATTCTAGCAAATGCAAATTCTGAAAAGGACCACCCAGACGATCAGTCCCTTGCTGGAGACGGGTTTGACACCGTCATCAAAGCAAAAGCTGCCGTTGATAGTAATCCTAGTTGCCGCAATAAAGTTTCTTGTGCAGATATTTTGGCTCTTGCTACTAGAGACGTTATACGCTTGGTATGGGGAATCATATATATATATCAGCGATTAGTCTTAAAAGAAACTTATGCCGCGACTAAATTTCTAAAACCTAATTATTTTTATGTGATTGATTAAGTTTATTTATTTTGTTAATATTTTACGAAATTGTTTCTTTGTTTTCCATGATTAAACCTCACTACCTTTTGGAAAGAGATTTTCGTTTAGTTTTTGAACCTTACGAAATTCTAATCATGCAAAAATTATGTTTATATAGAAAACTAATGGTTTAGTATATGAAAGCTAGTTAATAAGTTTTTTTATATCCATAGGTTTTGATTTATACGAGTATATCGATATGTTTAACTACAAAACACTGCACCAAACGAGCCCATGCATGTGTCCTAATGTTAGCCCATGTTGTACGAAAGCTCCTTAATCAAATAGTTGTGGATTTTGATCAAGTCTTGCTTAAGACATATGAGATAGATTTGTGCCTTTGTGGTGAATATATTGTGACATAGTTAGTTGTCGTTAAAAAATATATGAATCAGTATGTTTAACTTAATTAATTTGCTTGATAACAGGCGGGTGGTCCATCATACAGTGTAGAATTAGGAAGGAGAGATGGAAGAATTTCTACAACAGCAAGTGTTACAAACAATCTTCCACATCCAGAATTTAAACTGGACCAACTTAATAGCATGTTTGCTAAAAATGGTCTATCTCAAACAGATATGATTGCACTTTCTGGTAAATATTTCATGCAAAGATCCCATTTTTTTGGCTTCAAATATGAAACATGAATCTATAAACTACTTGTGTCTTGTTGTGTTATAGGTGCACATACCCTTGGATTCTCTCATTGTAGCAAATTCGCATCACGAATCTATAACAAGAATGGAATAGACCCAACCCTAAACCGACAATACGCTACTCAGCTACAGCAGATGTGTCCACGAAACGTAGACCCCAATATCGCTATTAACATGGACCCCACCACCCCTCGAACTTTCGACAATGCATATTACAAAAACCTCCAACAAGGGAAGGGCTTGTTTGTCTCTGACGAAATCTTGTTCACAGATAGCCGATCAAGGCCAACAGTTAACCTATTTGCGTCCAACAGCACTGCTTTTAATAAGGCTTTTGTAGCCGCGATGACCAAGCTTGGCCGAGTTGGGGTTTTGACTGGTAACTTGGGAGAGATTAGACGCGACTGCGCAAGAGTCAATTAAAAAACGATGATCTAGCTTGATACTATTTGTTATTGATTTCATTCAACTTTTGTGAATTTGAGTTTGAATAAGTGTCTATAATTGTTCAAATACATGTAACTTTTGAGAATAATATAATCATGTTGGTTTGGTTTTGAGTAATATGCACCCTTCGTAATATATGTTCTTGAAGCTGTAAATGAGCATTTTTCATTTATCAATGGTACAATTATATCACATGAAAAAGGGGTGCAATAGTATTTGCATGTTCCTTACTTTTTATTTGAAATGATTGGTTGATTTTCGGCTTTCCTTTTTAATGCACCAAAGAGATTTGTAATAATTTGCTTTCATTTAGCACGGGTGAACCAATCAAGCCACTTTAAATGTGGTTTCCTAAGCCTAAGCCTACACGAGATCCAATTGTACGAGTAAAGCTTGATGTCGTTGAAAATGAGATCCTTCGAAGGTTTTTTCGTGGAGAAGGTAAAGTCTTTAATCTCAATTTCCAAAGGAACCAAATAGTTGCTTGGATAAGTAAATCAATTGGGAGGCTGCAAGACTTGTATGGTCTGCTTGGTTCATATGGTGTCAAAGAGGCTCGTGTAGGGGCTGTCATATTGAGATTCCACCACTTGAAGACATTAGACCATGTATCTTTAGCCACCTTCCATGAGACATGTATATTCTCAAAATTTATAAAAGTACGTCTAGTTAATGTTAAGATCACGACACATGGCAAAATAAATAGTAAAAAACACGAAGAGATCGAGTGACTTTGTGAACTAAAAGTGTCAGATGATGTTTTATTATTATAATCTTTGGATGTTTTCCTTATCAGGAAAGTATCAGTGTTCAACTAGTAAACTACATATACAGATTATTCTATTTGTTGAAACAGATAATGTGATTATCTAGCATCATTTCAAAATCAGTCTAGCTAGAACAGTATTGAAGATAAAGTAAGTTGATGCTATATCGCTTGCGAGTGTTCACCGGTCAATTTTCTAAATCCACCAATCACAGCTTTAGGTTTAACTTTAGGTCTAATTTTTAGGCATACAATTCATTTTCCATTGCTGTATATGTAGATAATCTTGTGCTACTAGTAAGCTAATCGAATATGATGAACTTAATGCCAGTCTCTCATTAATTAAATCAATCAAAACTATCTGTGCATACATAAGAATGTCGACTGGTCACCGAAATAACTACAACTACTGGACAAAGTATACACACACAAATCAAATACCCACGAACACTTTTTTATTGAACTAGAAACACATATAAGTACAAAGAAGAATACCATTACAAAATATAAGCTAATGTTCATGACTTCTCCTAATCATAGTCGGTTTAGGTGTCTTTTATTTTGTACAAAGAAGAATACCATTACAAAATATAAGCTAATCATAGTCGGTTTAGAAACACATCTAAGTACAAAGAAGAATACCATTACAAAATATAAGCTAATTTTGATACGGACAAGTTTTCTTTCTTTTTTTACTTGGGCATTCTTTTATTTTGTTTAGGGTGTCTTTTTGGCGGTGAGAGCCGATGATGGTGCATGGGTATACGACTATATGGTGATATCACAGTCGTGTTTGACGACAAACTAGGGTCGTTAAAATGATGGTTGAAGAGAATGAACAACTATCTATCGACCAGTACATTTTATTGTTTCACTTTCTGGTTTGAAGTAGTTTTATACTGACCAGTGGACTTGTTTAATACTTGACTAATTAAGGTTTCGTTTGTTTTTTCAGAGGTTTTACCTCTTCATCTTCAAACCATGTCTGCAAAAGAAGAGGTGCATCTAAGCTCTTTATTTACAAAGAATAAGACCATTTGTTTTTTTTAGAAGAAGAGGGTTTGTATTAGAAGAAGAGAGAAGAAGAGGTTAGAAGTGAAAAATTTTGTCTTAATTTTTGAAGAGGTTAGAAGAGCTTTTTACCTTTTTTCTCTGCAAAAAAACAAACAAAAAAGCTCTTCCCGCTTCAGACAAAATTGGTAAGAAGAGGTTAGAAGAGGTGAAATTGAAAAAACAAACAAAGCCTAAGACTTTCTATTTTAGCCCATTAAGCCCTGAATGAGACCCTACACCAACTTGGAAGCCTGGCCCAGCTTAATCGATCTCTAACAAGTAAATATTGGCTATAGTTTGATAACTACTGTATTACTGAGAGATAGAAAATGAATGTTGTATGCTCACAGAAAGCAAACGTTTGGAAATATAAAAACAGAAAAATGGATTTGAGTCAATTACTAAAAAGCTTGAGAACTCATGAGTCCTTTGTTTTGAAAAGTGAGTATGTAACCAGTCTATATAAGATGATTATTTGAGCTTTTTCTTTTGAAACGTTTAGTGCAACAAGGACCACCTAACCATGACGGAAAAGCTCACATGACGCATTATCTATGTCGGCTTAGTTCAACAAAGTACTTGCAAGATATTTGAGCTCGATTAGCTAAACGCTTTAAGCTCGACTTGTTAAAAGGTTAAGCAGGCCCGACCACCTCAATCTAAGTGATTTCACCTATTTACTAAAGGGTTAAAAAGGTACATTTTTGTAAACTTTTTTGCCTTCTACACTGGTATTTCTTTCTTTTTTTACTTGGGCATTCTTTTATTTTGTTTAGGGTGTCTTTTTGGCGGTGAGAGCCGATGATGGTGAATGGGTATACAACTATATGGTGATATCACAGTCGTGTTTGACGACAAACTAGGGTCGTTAAAATGATGGTTGAAGAGAATGAACAACTATCTATCGACCGGTACATTTTATTGTTTCAGTTTCTGGACGTGTGGTTTTTGTTTTTTTTGGTTTGTTATTTTGAATTTTTGGTGGTTTTTTTTTTTGAATTTTGTATTGCATGTTTTTGATGTTTTTTTTAGTTTTCGTTTTTTGAAATAGTTTTATACTGACCATTGGACTTGTTTAATACTTGACTAATTAAGACTTTCTATTTTAGCCCATTAAGCCCTGAATGAGACCCTACACCAACTTAGAAGCCTTTAAATCTGGCCCAGCTTAATCGATCTCTAACAGTAACAAGTAAATATTGGCTATAGTTTGATAACTGTATTACTGAGAGATAGAAAATGAATGTTGTATGCTCACAGAAAGCAAACATTTGGAAATATAAAAACAGAAAAATGGATTTGAGTCAATTACTAAAAAGCTTGAGAACTCATGAGTCCTTTGTTTTGAAAAGTATGTAACCAGTCTATATAAGATGATTATTTGAGCTTTTTCTTTTGAAACGTTTAGTGCAACAAGGACCACCTAACCATGACGGAAAAGCTTTAAATTTTGTTAAATTTTTCCTAAGTGCACCTGGTCCAAAAAATTTGTCTTTCTCATTTCGTATAAATTTTCGTAAATGCACCTTGTCTCCTGGTTCCGTCCCTGCCGACCTCCTCAATCTAAGTGATTTCACCTATTTACTAAAGGGTTAAAAAGGTACATTTTTGTAAACTTTTTTGCCTTCTACACTGGTAGACAAATTGTAGAACTTTTTTAGTGAGAAGTTTTATCGCCTAATCTTTCCCAGAAAATAATTCAAAAAGTAGGTTCAATTGAAGATATATGTTGGTTGTAAAATTCGCAAATTCGACTATTTATGTAAATTGAAAGTTGTCTAACACGCTACAACGTTACAAAACCAGATAGCAACCACACCTGTAAGATCTTGACCCACAATCTCTTTTCATACAGGTTTGTCTAATAATGTAACTTTTTTTTTGGCAAAGGGGTTTTTTTTTGGACGGCGGCTTTGAATTAAAAAATAGCAAAAGCTAGAACAATTACAAGAGAGCTATAGTTGCTAGAGGATTTTTCAACCAACCTACCCAACTAAATTTAAACCTAGGATTTCTAGCAGAAATCCATAAAAACGATTGCGATACAATGTTATCCCAAAGAACCATCTTCTTGGGAGAAGAATTGGAAAAACTAATCTATTACGGAAACTCCAAATGGACCATAATAGAGTGCCTCCAACACCATCAAGGATCAGCCGAGCTTTGGTAGACAGAGAAGAAGAATCTAACCACGTGAACCACTCCGAAATATTCTCGCAAAAAGGAATATCAAGCTCCCACCATCTAGCCAATAAAGCCCATAAGTCTTTAGCCATATCACAATTGAAGAAGGTGTGATTAGCCGTTTCAACGTCTTCATGACAAATGGGACAAAGAAGCGAATCAACTTCAATACCTTTCCTATCCAAATTCATCCTAGAAGGGAGCTTATTTAGAGATAATCGCCACAAAAATATATTAACTTTTATAGGAATCATATTGTTCCATCGAGTAGCAGACGAACCATCATCAAGTGTGCAAGAGTCTATCAAGGAACGCACCGACGCGACAGAGAATCCTCTGGAAACATCAAGAGACCATTGCCATGAATCATTATGCTCCGATAACTCGACAGTTCCAATTAAGTGTTGCAATTCAGAGAACTGATAGGATTCAATGCCTCCACTCGGTTGCCTTCTTAAAACATTAGACCAAGTATTCAATGCATTGATGTGAGAACTGATAGTATTCAAGTGTTCAATTCCCTACCCATTCCCCGTAACCGACAACGTGTACTTTCGAACTCCACTCTTCCCACTTTCATTGTGCCTTCCACTTATCCATCCACTCGGTTTATGCCTTCTAAAAACATTAGAAGAGCCAATTAGCAAGCGTTAACCGTCTTGCAATGTCGAAACAACTTTTTATTAAATCATTATCAAGCATGGAAAATGCGATGGGATTGAACTTTATTTAAAAAAGGGTGTGTGACACCCAAATACTAGATGTTCGTTCGGCCAAAACCTATAAATAGAAAGTAACCATTATATTTTTCCAAATTTTAAGAACGAATACACAAGGATAAGGAGGGGTCAAATAAAAATTTAAACCTTTCTTTTCTGCTTAGGTCTTGACCGAATCTGGACAAAATACCGACACCATGGGCTGTAACAAGATTTAAAAAAGAGGGATCATAAAAAGATAACCTCCATAATGCCCAAGAAGCTCCTTGATAACGATGTCCCAAATTTCATACGGTTGCTTGAAGCATGCGCTAAATCCATTAAAACACAATGCCTGCATTAATCGCATAATACTACCGATACCAAGAACCACCCGAATTCTTTGGCTAAGCCATATGTGCATTTATTTCCCAACTTACACCATGTCATCTTCTTCTCAACACCCCCAAGTCACCACAAGAAGAAATTTATTTCGCATTAATCTGATTTCCACACCAGCATGTACATACGGAGAACAGGAACCATTGTAAAAAAGACATAAAATACACACAAACCTTTTCCAATAAGACCGACATCCGACCCATAAACTTGATCAAAGAGAGACGACAACCGGTAGAAAGAAGGCCAAAAGCATTCCAGAGAGTAAGCTTGAGGAAAATTTCTGAAAGATTACATATCCCAATTAGCAAACTACAGCGTCATATTGGCAAAAAAAAAAAAAAAACCACAGGGCACAAGGCAACAGACAGAACACACAAACACCAAGCAAGGTATTTCAAATTTCTACACACAAAAACAATATCATTCAACAAATCATCAAAATTCAACCAAAACGGCAAAAGCAGCAACTCCACAACCCAAGAATATCAAGCCATGTTGAGATATTTTTCCAATTTTCATCCGAAAAACGGAGGATGAGTCAAAACACCACTGAATATTGCTTTTAATGCACTATTTATTTTAGGGGCGAGAAACAAAATAAAAATCAACAAATGAAATTCACCTAACAGGTTGTGATCATTAACACAGGACCAATCACCTAAAGAAGATACATCGTCCGCGAGATAGATAATGATGCGAATAGAAAAAAAACTCATGTTACTAGTCACCAATGCGGGCACCTGAGTAGATACCGATGTCGATAACTTACAAAATGAATTTTTTGGTAAAAGGATTACTTACTAGGTAAAGTATATTAATCCCAAAAAGAGTTTAATAGTAACATACAATAAAAGTGAGCTGCGCTATGTATAGCTAAACCACATAATAAAAATGTAATTTTGTTTCGCCAACAAAGCAATAGGGACAATTTCCTTAACCAACCTAAACTTCATAATGCAAATATTCTCACTAGCAAATTTCCAAGTACTAACATACTCATGCCCTACACTCACACTTAATTTTCAACAACATCAAGTCAAAAAATTTTATTCTAGCTTAAAAAAAACCGAGATTAGCACATTTTTCCCCGGAGATGGTTCTGAAAGCATAATTTACCCTCCCCTACTTTGAGGGTTACAATGAGAGTAGGGGTAACATCAAACATCTCTATGCAATCTATTCTTACCCACATCCCATAGATAAAAGACCCTACTTTACATACTCCTAACATAAATGAAGTTAGGGTTGTTGTTGTTTGTAATCAATCATCAGTTTTTTAGAAAGAAAATTGTCCATTTTAACAATCGTCAGTCATGGGGGACGGACCCAAATTAATTGAGCCCTGGGTGTGGTATGGCCCTTTGTATGGCTACGAAGAGTAATTATTATTTTTGTTGGTGTGTCAATTTTTTTTTTTTTTTTATTAATTGGCATGTTAACCACAACCCCAACCTGCCCCAACCACCCCGACCAAAACCCACAACTTCCCCCCCCCCAAACATTGAATGTGTTACATGTTTAAGCCTACAAAAAAAAATTAAAATATTTGGAGCAACTAAACAACCTATAGCAATACTCAACAAACAATTCCACGACTAAGCAACACCACTAAATAAAACATCACCGAAAAGCCCAAATACGTAAAAAACCAGGTTCCATCTAAGATTAAAAAGTAACCATGAGTAATAACCTAAAATATCAATTAAGAGCACGTACAAGGGCGTTTGGATCTTTTGTGGTGAAAATCGACTTCTTTACTAAAATTACCCTAAGTGTGACTCGCAAACATCTCAACATTACATCACACTCACAACAAAAAAACAAGGCAAAAAAAAAAACCATCATATCCAATTTTGTTTTTGAAATCTCTACCTCAAAATAAAAATCTCTAACCTCTACTACACAAGATCTCTATCACTTTGACATAAAAATATAAGAAAGTGAGGTCTGGTAAAGAAAATGATGTTTTTGTCAGAATTAAACCACTTGCAATAAATATCCCTTGGTTATCAATATATAACGATTGTTGTCCTTCAACTCTTAAACTTGGACCGACAATCGGCATAGTAAGGTTGTAAACGAACTGAACATTCAGTAAACATTTTATGAACCGTTTGGTAAAAAGTTTATTTATGTCATTTATTTGTTAAATAAACAAACATGAATAAAATTTTACGTTCGTTTAGTTAAATGAACGAACATGAACGGAAGTCTTGTCCATTCAGTCATGTTCGTGCACGTCCGAATAAGCGTTTGTCAACGTCCATTTATTTGTTTCCGTTCATGTATCGTATCGTTTTATTATATACTTTACTTAAACAAAACAACGATTATAAAACACAATATTATGTATAATTCAATAAATTATATGTTTATCAATCTATGTTTTTATATGTTCGTTTATGTTTATTTAGTGCTTAATGAACGAACATGAACAACCTTATTTTCTTAATAAACGAACATGAACAAGAAAATTCGTTCGTATAAGCGATCGTGTCCGTTTATTTGTCCGGTTAAAATTAATGATTGTACATAAACAAGGCGTCGTTCGTATTCGTCCGGTTCATTTACAACTATAATTGTATGTATTTCATATCTTAACAATTTTGTGTAATTTGAAAAGAAATCTGATGAGAAGAAAAACTAAAATAAGAAGAATAAAAAGAATTTTCAGCCACACATTTGTAAGTAAAAAGAAAAATTTTAAGTGAAAAGTATCTACTTTTATAAGTGAATCTCAAATACATACTTGTGGTTTATTCTTAACAATCTCACTTTATTTTTTCTTTTCAAACTCTTATAATCTCATAAACATCTTTTAACATAATTTGAAGGAAAAACCCTCAAATCATGCGTCTAACTAATTTTCTATTTTTGCCGTTAAAAAAAAATGTTTCTATGTTTTCAATCAAAGATGGCCCAAAACCTAAATTCGACATGATCGATACCTAGCAATTAGGCATTTACTTCATTTAGTATTACATACAAGATTCGATTACATAAAAGGCATTCACTTTTTTTTTTGGGTCTTTATTTCTCGAAGCGTTTATATCAAAATAGACAATTAAAAACCAAAATTCATATAAAACAAGAACGGTTGATGAGTCGATTTTCTCTTTTACTTTTCGATGATATAACCACTCAGAATCAACACTTAATCACGAAACAACACGCGAGTTAGAGTCAGGATTTTTAGTTAAGGAGGGCCGACTTATAAAATAAAAAGGCTAAATGTAAAAAATTAGTGAGTAAATTGCATAAATCGTCCTTAAAGTTTGGCCAAATTGCATGTTTCGTCCCAAACGTTACGAAAGTGCAAGGATCGTCCCTGCTTGTAATTTAAAATTTTAAATAATTAATGAATGAAAATTGGTTGATTAGAACCCCAGGTGTCATAACATCATAACACCATTTTTTGACTGTTACGTCAACTTTAACACCATAACACCAACACAAAAAAAACCCTTCTAATCATAACACCACATTCACACCACTTTTTGGGACCCACCTTTATTTTTTTATAACACCCCCTTAAACAAACTAAAATATTTATTAAACAATATTACACATTACAATACTTTTATTAAAAAATATACGGAATTAAAAAAAACATACGAAAAAAAACATACAAAAAAAAATCATACGCCCCGACGACTAAAAGTCTTCATCTTCGTCTTCATCTTCGTGGTCAACTTGTTGCCTAATATGCTCCATAAGGTTTTGTTAAATACTAAGATGCATTTCTCGGTCTCGCATTTTTTTATTTTTTTCGACGTTGGGTTTCACACCTTTCAACCCATGTACGCTGCATATTTCTTGACGAATTAGCGTACACTTCGTTCCAGTAAAAAACCGCCATCTTTTGATCTTCTAAAATCATGTTATGCATTATGATGCAAGAATACATGATTCGGCGAATGGTGTTGACATGGTATTGACGTGCCAGTTGTTGTATTATTCCCCAACGTCTCTGGAGAACACCAAAAACGCGTTCGACATCTTTTCGTGCACTTTCTTGACGCTTTTTAAAGTAAGCATGTTTCGCGTCATTTGCAACCGTGAAAGATTTCACGAAAGTCGCCCATTGTGGGTAAATACCATCGGCTAAGTAATACCCCTTTTCAAACCCAACACCATTTACCACATACGGAGCTACAGGGGCTTTGTCATCAAGAAGGTCATCAAATAACGGAGAATTATCTAAAACATTAATATCGTTATTTGCATCTGCTACCCCAAAAAACGCACGCCAAATTCACAAATCTTGCGAAGCAACAACTTCAAGCATTATAGTCGGGTATTTTTTTATCCCCTCTACCGTATTGTCCATGCCATGATACTGGATAATTTTTTCATTCTCAGTGCATACAATCAATGCTTCCAAGCATTCCCAGAAAACCATAACGCGTAACATGTTTATCATATATGTTTTCAACATCTTCCAACGTTGGTTTTCTTAAATACTTTGACATGTATAAAGAAATAATGCACTTATTAAAATGAAATAGACAATCACGTGCAGTATGCTCACTCATTTGCAAATATTCATCAAACGCATCGGGTGTGGTGCCGTATGCCAATTGGCGTATTGCGGCAGTGCATTTCATAATAACACTAAGACTCATTCGACCCGTAGCATCGGGTCGAACTCTAAAAAAATTAAAATGATCCGGAAGAGGATCGGCCGTATAATTTGCAATGCCGTCGACTATTTTTAAAAATAGTGTTCGACTCATACAGTATCTTCTTCGAAAATAATATAAGGGATACCTGCAATGATTATCGAAATAATCGGCCATCAAACGTTCTTCGGCCCCCTCTCGGTCACGATGGATTGGGTTCCGGGTAAGTCGTGGAATATTTTCTCCGTGTACTAATTGTTCGTGATACGCGTACGCTTGCTCATAAAAGTAAACGTCGGTTTCTTCATCGATTTCGAAAACAGTGGGACGACGTTCTTCATCATCATCGTTATTTTGATTCATCGGGAAAAATGGATTCATTTTTGTGTTTAGAGAGTGTTTGTGTTTTTGTGTGTGAAAAATGGTTGAGTTTGGGTATAATATATATAAGGTGGGTATTGAAATCACGTTTTATAACAATTGATTATCTTATTATCCATTTTTAAAACGTACAATCTATTTAAAATAAGCAATTCCAAACACCCCTTAAATATCTTATATATTAAAGGAAAAGATTTTTTTTTTGACACAATCAAATTAGACCACCAGAAGAGTTTCATTTCAAAATCGAGTTATCCCACATGCCAATAGTAAGTTAAAAGGATTAACGCATGAAAATGTAGCTTATTTGTCATCTTTTATAGTTTTGTGTAACTTTTTTTTTTCTAGATCAATGTAAGTTACTTTGAATTTCATCTTTTTGGTGTATTGAGTCACCAGTTGTGTGTATTATTTGAACGATATACCCCTCTCCGGTTAAATATATGAATGTGTAAATTGAAGGGTAAAATGGTAAAATAATACACAATCCGTAATAAATACACCAAATAAATGAAATTTAAAAGTATGTTACATTGATCTAGAAAAAATAGATGGCTACACAAAACTATAAAATGTGACAATTAAGCTACTTTTGCATGCATTTAACCTTGTGTAAAATTATTAATGAATTTGATTTTTTAATTTGATAAAAAAAATTATAAAATATAAGTGTGACTTAACAATAAAGAAACTTTGGAAAAATAAAGAGTAATTAACTAAACTTAATGGGTCGAATTCAGAATAATGTTCTTATTATTAAGAGCATTTACATTAAATCCCTAAATTTTATAAAAGTAAATATCTTAAATTTACTCGTATGAACTCAAATGTAAAATTATGTGTTTCCATAAACAATTGTGCCGTTGCTGCGTGGTTGGCTTAACACAGCCGCCAACGCCGTGGCTCGAAATCACACTTCGGTGTCATAACGTCAGAAACGGCGTTGCCGATCCCTCACACGGCGTTATGACACCATGCACTCTTAGAGGTAGCTCATCACCCACTAGCTATTCATCCTACCACCTCCGTCGTATTTGGAGCGATGAACATATGTTGTTAGGTACAACTAATTTTGACAACGTTCACGTACAATGTGGGAGACATTATAAATATCAAATTTACAGTTCACATGATCTGTTATGTGTTTTTTTTTGAACGACGACTTTTATTAAGAAAAACTAGCAAGGAGCTAGAAATTACAAAGAAATAAGAGACGGGTTTTTAAAAGATCTATTAAGTGACTTATATTTTTTATACCAAATCGTCCCAGTCCCAGCTAATATCATCTCTATCTCTCTATCTGCATACTATATCTCGACACCTAGTAATAAAACTATCTACATAATAATCTCATCAAAAAAATGTCTCTCATATATTCGTGGCTTGGCCTCGAACATTTCTTATTACGAAAATTCCATATAAAGTCCACCACATCACAAATAAATACCTTATTATATCTACATGCTTTTATTTGCTTGCTTCGAGCAATATTACGGCAGTTTTACATTAGCGATCTCAAGCCCAATCCATCAATCATCCGTAAGAGGTAATATCCCCATAAAAGGGCACTTCCCACCAACACGCATTACTTAATTAGAAATCTTCTTTGCCGTGTTAACAACTAAGAAACAAATGATCATCGTGTTTTCAATCCCGACATCACAATTCTCCCACACAAATAGAGTAAAACCAATATATAAACCGGGGGGTGGGGGGAGGGACGTCTGGAAATGTTAAATCTAGTAGGTAAAGAGTTCGTCATTACCGTCCATAGGTCGAAGGTGTTCACTTTTGTTGGGAAGGGGAGCGATATCGAATCCATCCACGCTAGTCCTTTTAGATCACCTTTCGAAGTAATACGCATAATCTATCATGTTTCTTAACGAAGTCCACGGTATAACCCACCAGAATTGTTCAATGTTCCAAGACCATGAATCAGGAGACAGAGTAAGCACCACAAGGTTAATCGAACTTAGCCATACGCTAACACTTACAACTTGATTATGAGTTCCATCCCTTCCTCTGTCGGGATGACTACTATAACATGGTAAAGACTAGATGATGCGCAAGTTTTTTGACCTACTGTAAATTATGTTGCAGCTTGTTTTCGAGAGCCATAACCTCTAGGGAAATCTATTCTAAAGCTGCCGCCCATCACAGACTTTAGTCCGGGATCTGTTATGGTGTTATCAGTTTAATGAAGTTCTTATTTGCAACTTATAATTAATTTTAAATATATTTTAGAAAAATAAGTTTATATCAATTTATGTTCTTAGTATACGACAAACTTTATTATTTTTTTATTTTTTATTTAATTATTTTTTTTTAGAACGACTTGTTAGTTGTTAGTGGTTCGGGTCCAGCAGTGACATCTAATTGGGCAGTATGCTGTAACCTGAACCCGCCTGTACTTCCTCCTATTTCGCCTGAAGGGGTAAAAATCTTCGGATTTTTTTTAAACTCGAACTAGATATGAGACCTACTCTAAAAGCCAAACATAATTAACCCCTCCCCACGACCCTTAAAAATCTTGTGGCCAACTAAGCTAGCCCCGATTTGGTTTATATGACAAACTTAATTAATAAAGAGTAAGATCTAAAGTGCACTTTTTGTTTATATAAGAAGAACTAAAAATGCAAATACCTTATATACACTGTTCTCATTCCTCCATCTACGTGAAAAGTAAAGGGGGGGTTCATATTAAAAGAATGGCGAACCATTTTAATTATATAAACACTATTTTATTACATAGCCATGACTATAATTAAGTGTTACATATTTTCATTTTTTTTGGAACAAATTTGTATCCATATTAATCGATCAAAACAAAATTTACATAATTTTTGAAGGCAAACGTAATATATAAATGATAAAGAAATATATATAAATAAATGATAAAGAAATATATAATAAATGGCAATGTAATACTTTTATTCAATTAAATATAAAAATCTCAAACAATTAATTTATAATATCACAAAAATAAAAATACATCAAAAATCCAAGAAAAAAAACTACAACCAACCAAAACGTATCTAAAACACCAAAGCTAAAGCAGCAGCCAAGAAAGCAACAGGCACAACAGCCATCAAAGTTGACGCGCTGCTAGGTGACGGTGGTGGTGATGGTGGGCTGGTGGTAGCATTAGGGTTTGACGGTGTGCTACCGGAGGGAGCTGGGCTAGTGGAGGCGGGAGGAGTAGAACCTGATGCACCAACAACATTAACCATAACTTTTTGACCAAGTTGACAATGAGGTCCAACACCACAAACATAGTAGTGGTTTCCTACTGTCATTAAGGTGATGTTGGCTGGCCCGTTGGTCACTGTTGTGATCGGGTTAGCAAGGGTGCATGGCCCGTATGCGGATTGTGAGACTTCTAGGACGTTATGCGCGTTGGTGGTGAAGTTGAATACAAGAGTATCGCCGACTCTGAAGGTTTTTCCAGTGGCCCATGAAGTGTATGCCGCGGCACCGTTGGATGGAACAGCCCATCCTATCGAGTCTCCAACAACATGCCTATAATTATCAAAACAATTACGACAATGTAATGAGTTTTTATGTAGCATCAAAGTCTAATACGTAGTAAGTCGATATATAAAACAGATTAAAGCAAGATAAGTCAGAAATATATACCTAGTTTGTGCCACTGTCGATGGGAGTTGGAAAGATGCAAGCACCATGAATACCACCACGACTAACATCGATTTAAATCCCGCCATTATAATGTATGTGTTCTCAAGTCGCCCGCTTTCTCTATCAAGAAACTTTCGATTATATTGTTTCTCTTGCTAATGTTTGAGATCGGTGAAGGTTGATAAAAGATTGTGAATGTATATATAGATTGTGAGGTTTATAGTTTGTGGTGAAGGTTTGACTTCAAATAGATAGATATATTTAATATTTTGCATATTACAACTTTTTTTTTAAAATGTAATAAAGTTGAATTGTATACATATATAATTGCAGATTTCATTCAAAAAATCTATTAAAATATTTAGAAGTTTGACGGGTTGGTAGACATTGTTCTAAACTTCTATTTGACATAATTGATCGAGTTGGTTTAGGCCTTGGAGGAACAAGTAAACTAGCTACTCAAAAGTTCAATTGTTTTAAACATGTACTAGTTCTGTAGACCTATTTATTTGGAAAACAAAGTATTCGTAATTTAATTTTCCGTTAGTTACCCTGGTCATAATATGATTATTGTTAGATGATAAGTCACAAGAACGTACCTTGATGGACCTTATAAGTCCCGGTACTGTCCTAATGAACCTAACATAACATATCTTCTAACAATATGATAAGTACTCCTGTCTCTATTTAAATGGCTAGTCAAAAGTATAGGTGTCTCTATTTCAGAGTCTTAACTTCCTAATTAACGAGAGTGTGACATATAAAATATGTTGAGCACAGGGTATGCACGTTCATACCATGCATAGAATTTCAGTAGTGTAAAACTTCTTGAACGTTATAAGTTTAATTTAAGACAACATGAGTTGTTATGCGTATAAGTATCCCCGACTCTGAAAGTTTGTGTATGCATATAGCTATATGCGGATTGTAAAACGTCTTGAACGTTATGCATAATCGAGGTGAAGTTGAATAAAAAAGTATCGCCGACTCTGAAAGTTTGTGATGCAACCCATGTGGTGCAGGTCGCGGTACCATTATATCGGTTAGAATATAATTACATATACAAATTCTTGATTGATCTAAACACATATTTGAAGTTTTTGTTCTTAAATCTCACTTCATTTAGTTTTCGCATTAAATCACTTATCATGGACGTACTCTTTTATAATATCTCTTTCTCCAACTCTGTTGGAGTTATCATAAAAAAAAGTGCAAATATCAGTATCTTTTGGATTCGTCATTACGAAAATATAAAGCCAAAAAATATATATAACCATTTTATTGCATCACAAAAATGAAAAATACATCAGTAAAGCCTAAAAAAATTACAACCGGCTACAACCGGCCAAAAGTAATTTAGTACACCAACGCTAAAGCAGCTGCCAAAAACGCAGCAGGTACAACAGCTGTCAAAGTTGACGCAGCGCACTACTAGTTACGTGAATAGGTGGCTGGTGTAGCACTCACAGCAGTCCGATTGGGCTGCCAGCGGGAGCTGGGCTAGTGGAGGCGGGAGGAGTGGGAGTGGAACCTCCAACAACGTTAACGGTCACCTTTTGACCAGCTTGACAATGAGTTCCAAAAGCACATATGTAGTAGTGGTTTCCTGCTGTCCTTAAGGTGATGGTGGCTGGCCCGTTGGTCTCTGTTGAGATCGGGTTAGCAACGGTGCATGGGCCGTATGCAGATTGTGAAACTTCTTGGACATTATGCACGCCCGTGGTGAAGTTGAAAAAAAGAGTATCACCAACTCTGAAGGTTTGTGACGCGGCCCATGTTGTGTAGGCTCCGGCACCATTGGTTGGAATAGTCCATCCTATCGAGTCTCCAACAACGTGCCTATAAATATCAATATAATTTGATGAATGATCACAAATACTCTAAAAGTGATTGTATGAAGTACCAAAATAATATGACATAATTTTTACCTTGTTTGTGCCACAGTCGATTGCAACTGGAAAGAAGCAAGCACCACGAGTACTACCATCACGACCATCGATTTAATTCCCGCCATTATGATTATGTGTTCTCAGGTCGCTCACTCTTTTTCTTTCTAAAAACTTTGTATAGTAGAGAATGTTTGTTTGGTGAAGATGAATGTTACTTGTACTGTATTTATAGAAGAATGAAACCATGAAAGTTTGATAAATTTTGTTAACGTTGACATTGTGAGGTGTAAAGTCAAAGTTGGTGTCGAATTTGGAGTTTTGAAGCGGCTCGTTTTCCTACCGAATCCATGACCCGCTTTAAGACTAGTTCGTTTCAAATTAAGCATTTGATATATAACTTTTTTGTTGCTTTTGAATAAAATAGTGTTATTTATGTAGCTTTTAACGTTAAGTTGCATGTCCACATTATATAATTACGGATTTCCTCCAAAGAAATTTGTTAAAATATTACTCCTTTCGTCCCATATTAAATGTCCACTATTGACTTTTTAAGTCTTTTCTTTTCAACTTTGACCTTAAATATATTTGTTTGTGTTATGAACGTTATACCAATGAAAAATACATTAAAAACTCAATCCATTCATATATTTTGCATCAAGTATTACATAACACAAACAAAAATATTTAAGGTTAAAGCTAGAAAAGAAAAACTTAAAAAAGTCAAAATGGAAATTTAATACGGGACATAAGGAATAGAAGTTTGATCAGTAGGTAAATTAACGTGTTGGTTTGGGCATTGGTGGGATAAGTAAACTACTCATATGATTTAATATTGATATTAAGATATTTTTATCACCATTAAAACATATGCAATTTACTGACTTTTTATGTACTCCTTCCGTCTCAAAATTATTGTCCTTCGACAAAAAACACACAGTTTAAGAAAAGTGCATTTATTACAACTTTATCTTTCTTACTTTTTAGCAGAATGACAATTTTACCATTAGCTAATTAATTAAAGTCTTCTTTAAAGTTTGTAATTATAATTTCAAGTAAGGGTAATATGGTAAACTTGATCAAACTTTCCTATCTATTTTTAGTAGTGAACAATTAAATTTGAACATCCCAAAAAGGAAACGTGGACTATAATTTTAGGACGGAGAGAGTAGTTTTTTAAGGGTTTAAGCTGTACTATTTTATTTTTTTTCATCACTTTTAAAACTAAATAAATTCATTTTCATTCATTAAAAATTAAAATTACAATTCCTAAAAAAAATAACAACCGGAAATAATTTTTTTTTTGCACAAACTTAAAACTAAAACATTCGAATTTTATTAAAAAAAACTACTCGTCGGAGTCGTCTTCGTTGTTCGGTTCCATCGGCATTTCGGCGCGTAACTTGGCTTTAATTGGGAAAGTCGGCCATTTTTTTTTGGAAGGATGAAGATTGTTTTAGGATGAAGATTGAATGTATAGGTTGAGGATGAAATGAGATATATATAGTGGGTAAAAATATTTAGAAAAAATAAAAATTTTTTTTTGAAAAAACTAGCCGTTTGGGGTATTTTTTAAAAAAAAAAAAAAATTAAAAAAACTAGCCGTTACCGGCTGTTTTTAAACAAAAATAATTTTTTTTAAAACCGGCTAAAATAGCCATTTTTTTTAACAAAACAAGCCTCAACGAGGCCCGTAATACGTGTACTAAAAATAGTATACGTTTTGATACTTGAACTTTCAGTTTTGTTCTGACACTTGTCTTGTTTTGAATATGCTTTGCCTTTGTATGGTCATTTAATTCTAAACCTTATTCTACGTGATAGCATACGCTTCTACTTATAGAGATTGTGTGTTTTAATTTAAAACTAGAATATTACTAGAATGTAATGATCATAATTATTCATTCTTTAGACATACCAATAATTGTGATAGTAATAAAAATACATGAGTTTAACTACTTTTACATTCTTAATTGCAATGTGCAATTTCCCAACCATACCAGAGATAGAAAATAACACAAGACACAAGAAATAAATACTTTACACTAAAGCAACTAGCAACTGATAAATGGACTTTATCTAACAGGGTAGACTAAGGTGTAAAGGTGTAACGAAACAAATAGTCGGTGTTATCCTTAAGGATTGGCTCTACTGGTTTTTCTAAGGGTATCTTACTCTAAAAGTGAGAGTAAACAAATGGTTTATACGGGGGTTAATTAACCGGTGTGGTTAGTTAATATCACACCATATATAGATTTTTTTGGTGTAATTCTAGAAATTTATAAATTTAAACAAGTTACTCCATCTAAATCCATGCCGAGTTCTAAAGTCTACAACATCACCGGCACACTCATATTTTTGTGGGATTCGGGTAGATATTTGGAAACGGATAAGGCTGAATCCTCACAATATCTAATAAGGGTTATGTGTGCAGGTTATGTAACTAGTAATTTCACAAAAGTGTGCTTGATTTTTTTTTAATTTAAGCATAATTTAAGCATATTTATGTGTAAAATAGGACAAGTAGCGTTCTAATTCCCATCCCCCCACTTAAATTATACAATGTCCTCGTTGTATAAAAATAACATTAAAAACGGGAAATAAAAGAATTAGAACGAGAAAATCCCCCCTGTATTCTCGGGTAATTTCTCCATGTTGAGTATATGAGCAAGAAATCCAGATTATCGATACTTCACCAACATTGTCGATTTCTTTCCAGTGAGGTCCTGTGCAAAATATAAGAAAACCATGCAATCCTATCTTGGATATCCTACAGTTAATAAAAAAATATACAGGAGACCAACCTTCGGCTTCCAAAACTAGGATACGCCGTATTGAGACCTGTAAAAAGTATATGAATACGGGTCAGTTCTGCTAAATACGCTATATCATATAATGAATACGCCGTATAGACAGAACTGACAATAATGTTTTAAATATGCAAAAATAAAGGAGTGATAACGTCCAGACATTCAATAAGCCGTATAATATGGAGCGGATACGCCGTATTGATGTCTGGGAAGACAGAGTCGATAAAAATAAATTAAAAACAGCCCGGGTTGTCTCCTAGGAAGCACTTTTCTTTTCAGCGAAGTATTTAAGTTAGAATTTTCTTAAGCTCTTCACACTATTCAACACTCTTCCTCTCATGCTTTCACTCTCGTTATGGATTTGGTGCTTGAGTTCGTAATTTATCAATAAGCTTAGTTCCTGAACTTACTTCGAGGCTTGATTCTATCATACACAAACAAACCAAAAATCATCACATCATAATATACATCAAAAGATAACATGTTTTAAGTTTAGATATATCGTGACATGAATAAAATAAATGTACAAAGATAGAAATAAAAAGTACAAGGGAGAGAGATCAGGGGTCAGGCTGGTCCTCATCAAGTGGGGCTGCTGAAGTGCTGGCCTCTCCAGTCCTCTGTCTGACCCTGCGCCTCTGATAAGGTATGCGAGTATCAACATAACTCATGTATCGTACCCCACTCCTATCCATCATCGAGAGAGACTAGTAACAGTCTATGCAGTGAATCAAAAGAAATCACGGGCCATATTATCTAACACATCTCTTTGCTCACCTATGTCATCACGTAAGTTGTGGACCTCCTCCTCTAGTCTGCTCAACCTCTGTGCCATAGACCTAGTCGGGACGGCTACAGGAGGTGGCTGAGGTGCATGTACGATTGCTGGAACAGCCTGAGCACCCTCGTCAACATCAGGAGCACCTTTAGCGACCTTTGGGGCATTAGCTGCAGCACCAACCGGGTTTACTTTATGTGAAAAAGAATTTAATTTATTTGTCACTAATAATAATAATAAAATCTTTAGAGGATTTAGGAATAAGGGAGCAGAAAGTAGCTATGCATACACAATTAGCATTTATGAGTAGTGTCAGCATTTTAACTTGTATTTAACAATGATTTTATTTTTAAGCTTGGTTTGGGGCGGGTGAAAAATCAAGGAAGATAAATTTATCCTTTTAGTGTTTCTTGTTCTATGAAATTATGATATGTATGAATAATAATAAATGCATAAAAATGGTTAAAAAGGGAGCTTTTCAAAACTAATAATTTTTTACTCCTCTTAGATGAACACTTAGCTACTTTTCGAGGTAATTAGTCTTATGGGATTGAAATTTTTGGTTTTCTAAGTGTGTTTATGACATTGCGTGAGGACACGGCAATAGCTTAGTATGGGAGACTTTGGTATGTGCTTAAATACACATACCTTTTACCTAATAAAACGAGCTAAAAAGACCAATAATGACCCATAAATACAGAAAAATGCATTGTATTCGTTTGTATTGTGAAATGTGTCTTGCAGGTAACGGATATTTAACAAAAGGACAAAAATGTTGAGATCAAGAATTGTCTCTTCGAATCTGAAGGTACTAAAGAACTCTAGAACTCTCTGGAAAATCGAAATAGAAATATCTGGATAATATTACTCTAATCCATCAAAACCTAGGTACTGATGTCTCTGATCTCTAGGTGGAAGAGTCATATCTGCAAATTAAACGAAATCAGTAGATAGAAAAATTTATCTTTCTGATCTAGGGACAAATACGGCGTATTGGGAAGTGGATACGCCGTATAGATCAGAAATGGGTACACAATATCCATAAGATATTCAATACGGAGTATTGGGACTTTTAGGGTCGATACGCCGTATAGAGGAAACTCAATACGACGTATAGGGAATACGGTGTATTAGTTCAATACGGGCAACTAGATACGGCGTATAGGGAAATCAGTACGCCGTATAGGGTGTCAAAGGGTAGAGTTTTTGAAAAAGGTCAATACTCCGTATAGATCAATGGATACGTCATACTGATTTGAAAATTGGGCAAAGTTCTCGATACGTCATATCCATTTTACTGGATACGCCGTATCGATACTGTAGTTAAAAACGAAGAATGGGTATCCCATTCTTACCCGTTTGACCCACAAACATAAAACTCTAAAACTCTAAGGCAATAGGGGGTGCATAGTAAGGCACTAAACGATAATATGGCGAAAACCCCTAAATCTAACCCTAACCCTAATTGAAAATCAAATTTAAAAAATGAAAAGAATAGGGAAGAGTTAGGGCTCATTACCTCATGATTTGGATTTGAAAGAGATGAAATATCAATAGCTGAGAATCGGACTCCAAGATTTTAAACGCGGTAAAAATTTGAGAGTAAAAGTGTGTGTGAAAATCTTATCCAGCGTATCAGTGGGCTTTTATACCAAAACTCGATACGCCATATTGGTTTTAGCCAATATGTTGTATTGGCAAAATAGTTGACTTAGTCAACTCCAGTTGAAAACAGTGGATACTGCGTATAGGTGTTTAGCCAATACGTACTATTCAATCTTGGAGACCAATTTCCCTAAGTTTATTAAAATAAAGAAAATGTACCTTGGCCTCCGCAACCTTCTCATGTAAACACCATCCTTATAAAACCGCTTGGGGTCGAAGGGAATGCCAAACAAAACATATAGATTTTTAATTATGAAAATTGATGGCTTCCCTTCGTGAAAACTTATCCGACTTATCACTTTGACGATTCGAATGAATTTTTTTTGACGGTTTGCTTTTATCATCGTGATTTGTCTCTAAGTATTTATCAGACTCATCGTGAGTCGTGTCATTGCTTATGCAAACAACACTATCCATTAGTTTGATATCAATCCTATCTTTATCACACATAGAAACCCCAACAATTACAATTAAAATAAACTACAAACCCTAATCCTAGTAACCCTAAATAATAGAATCGGTCAACCCAAACTAAAATCGAAATTAAAAACTGACTAACACGATAAGTAACAACAACCATGACAACCTCATAATAAAATCCTCAAGAACAATACCCCATCGTGCAATCATACCATTCAAGAACTAAACCCTAACAACCATGACAACCCCACAACAACAAAATCACATGCCCACGCTGATCGATTAGAGAGAGAAAGGATCGGTTAGAGAGAGAGAGAGAGAAGATCAATTAGAGAGAGAGAAAAAGAGACTAAGTGTTGTGTATGCTTGACTGCTTGGTGTGTGTTTTTCGTTAACGAAAGAGAGAAAGAGATAAAGACAAGTGTTGTCGGGTCCAACACTAAAAAACCAGATATAATACACAAAAAAGGGTGGGTCGGGCAAGTCCGGGTCAAGCAACATTTAATGCACCCGGCGGGTTGACCCAGCTCATAAACGAGGTGCCTACACTACAACATTTACCACTACCCCAGCGAAAAATCCAAGCCTTCCCGGGTGACTTGTCGTTGGGGATACGAATCCCAGGCGACATGTTGCCCGGGATAAATTGAAGGGGAAAGCTTGCCATGGATACTTTCTCAGGCGACATTCCCAAGCGACTTGGTGGGGCCCACATAGTTTTAGTCAAACTAATAAGTGCCACGGTGGATGCTTTTTCTGAGCGACATGTCGCCCGGGAAAGTGGTTTCGTAAAAAAACTAATTAATCCTGATGATTGATTAATTAATTAATTGCACATTGATTAATTAATTGCTTAATTACCACTACCCCCGGGAAAGTGGTTTACCACTACCCCCACATTGATTAATTAATTACCACTACCCCCGGGAAAGTGGTTTCATATACGTTGACTTGTCAACTTTTAAAATAGCTTTTGTTGTTTAGTGCCGGTTAACCCGGGCGACATGTCGCCCGGGATTGATATGTCATTTTTTTAGTTTCGGTTTTCCCGGGCGACATGTCGCCCGGGATTTCTCTCCAATTTTTTTAGTGTGGGTTTTCCCGGGCGACATGTCGCCCGGGATAAGTCTGCATTTTTTTATGCAGCCTGCACAGCAGGCAATTTCCAGATTTTTTTTCTGGAATTTTTCCGGAAAAAATCTACCAAACATCAAACATGTATAAACCAATATAGACTCTATCCAAATACATCACAACTTGTACCAAAACACAATACAATATAACGGATCAACGCATTTGATCTAATAAAGCTAAATCGTCCAAAATCCTAATAAACACAATATAGTCTACAAAACGGGGCTTCCTAGTCACAAACCTTGCATTATCCGCAAGATACAAGTCAATATTCAACTAGATAGGGAAACAAATGTTTACATAAGGGTCGCCAAGATCAACGTAAAGAAACAAAATAGCATACTAACCCATATATAACATCTCTAACTATCGCCATCCTCCTCGTCCTCCTCATCCTCGCCGCCGTCCTCATCGTCGGCCATCTCATCATCCCCGCACCCGCCACTCCCGCTGCCGAACTCAGGTGTTGACTCATACTGGTTAAGCATCTGTGAAAACTTGTCGTCACTTCTAAAAAGCTTCATCATCAAGTTCACCTGTTTGGTTAGGTACTTGTTCTTCTTTTTGAGCTTTTCGACATCGCCTGAGTTGTGCGTGCATTGAGGCGGGGGCGGAGGGGGCGGAATGAGGACATCTGTGGCCCGTCCCGGCAATACCCTACCAACACCGGGAAGGTGCCCCCGCTGCTTGCCCTTTCGAGCCAGGGCATTGATCTCTTCTTCAGTGTAGGGCACACCCGACGGGGTGTTAGAGCCTGCAACCTTAACATCTCCTCCTATGTAGTGACAAAACACAAGATAGTTAATATATTAGTCGGGTTGCTATATTATTTCTCGACAAATCATTAAAGTGCGTGTTTTGAAACAAAACTTATGTATATAGCTCGGTCCTCATCCCGTATGAATACCCCGTTAACGGTGTGCGTCACGAAGAAGGTGTCGATGAGCGACGGGTACTCTCGAGTCTCTGAGCTCGCCATCTGTACATACACACGTATATAAGATGAAACAAATTAAAAACGACAAATCACAACACACTAAAGCATATAATCAGATATATATGTATATATGTATGTAAAATAATTATAATGTTTATTACCATCT
>BQNB010033793.1:0-11876 GCA_026074375.1 Tanacetum coccineum | reverse complement strand
GCTCAAATGAGCTTGAATCTACTAGCTTCTAGCTTGTTAAACACAAGCTAGTTAAGTCCTTATGAGTCCATCCCTTTCTGACTCATCTTCCATTTGTAAGCTTAAGGTGATTTTTAAGTGAATTTAGTTAAAAACTTATTTAGTTAAGCTGTTCAAAAGCTCAACTAAATTAGTAGCTTAGCTTAAAGATGTTAAAGACAAGAGCTTAATGAATGACTTATATCTAGCCACTCTTGACCAAAATGCATATGAGTGCAGTAGGCTTTTAACACAAATAATTAAAGAAACACTCACTTTTATTAACTTTGAAAAGATTACAAGTTGAGGCAGTGATTACAACATCAAAAGGATAATTAAGTTGAAAATTACATAAGCTTAAAAAACATAAATTAGAACTTAAAAAGAAAACTGAACATCGTTCTTGTGTCTTGGTCCTTCTTTATATAGCCCTTAGGGTTGTGCTTGTTGTGTTTGTTGTGTGAGGAGAATCACAACCATCATCTTGGCCCTTCAATATACTCGTTTTACACCATCGCCATTTAAGTCCCAAAACCATCTGTCATCCATATTAGATAAAATAACCGTATCAAGTAATAACGAAAGCTGATCAAGTTGTTGTGACTCTACACCTCCTCGGACATGACGACGAAAAGAAGAGGAGATAGACGTATTCATCTTATCAGCAACCGATATGTCTTTATTCTCTTCAAGAGCAAACAAACGAGGAAAAGAAAGCTTGAGAAGATTATCGCCAATCCAAAGATCTTTCCAAAAGCTTGTACCTGTACCTTTTCCCACACGAATCTTACAATGAGAAATGAGATCGACACCTTTGACTTTAAGGGAGTTAACTTCTGTTATGATGGAGCTCCATGTCGAATTGAAAGCAGCAGAAAGAACATGACCATTCAAGCCATGTAAAGCTGATATAATTCGGGACCATAAGGAGTTATCATGAGAAAGGTAGCGCCATACCCACTTGAAAAGAAGAGCCCGATTGAGAGCGAAGAAACTAGAAACTCCCAACCCTCCGAATTTCTTAGAAGCAAGCACCTTAGACCATTTGACCCAAGCAATCTTTCTATCACCCTCTTGAATGCCATTAAAAAAATTCCTACGCAGACTCTCCATATAATTAAGAACAGATTTGGGAACCTTGAAAATCGACATGTTGTAGATAGGAGTGGAGCCAAGAACCGATTTAAGAAGGGTAAGACGACCCCCGACAGATAAGGTATTAAGTTTCCACCTAGACAACCTCTTCTTCATCTTATTAATCGTCTCGTCCCAAGCCTTTTTAGAAGACATATTATCTCCTACTAAAATACCCAAGTATTTAAAAGGAGCTTTCATTATCAAACAACCAATAGACTTAGCAGCTTCAGCCACACAATTATCTGGGATACCGACACCAAGAAGATGACTCTTCTGAATATTTATTGACATACCAGAAAGTAAGGAGAAGCATCGAAGAATATTCATGATACCCTTTAAGTTAGAATGAGACCACTCACCAATAAATACCGCGTCGTCGGCGTAGAATAAATGAGACAACGTAGTAGAAGGGTCAATCTTGTATCCTTTGAAAATTCCTGCTTCAACTGCCCGGGAAAATGATAAGTGGAGAGACTCCATAATGAGTAAAAACAAAAAGGGAGCTAAGGGGTCCCCCTGTTTCAAGCCTCGGTATAAATGAAATTCAGAAGTCGGACTCCCGTTAACTAAAATAGAGGCCTTCCCTGAAGACAGACTTCCACGAATCCATGAACGCCATTTAGGACCGAAACCAAAAGAAATGAGAACATCATGCTTTGTTCATGCTTTGTTTAGGTTTTGTTCAGGTTTTGTTCATGCTTTATGGCTTATGACAATTTTATATATTTAATGAATCTATATAAGTTGGTGTTCGGAGGCTAATATATTTAGAATTCAATCAAAAGCTACAAACTAGCATCTCCAATGGGAAAAACAAGTAATGACTTTTTACAATTTCAAAAAGTTTTTTGAGTGTGTTTTTCTCATTGTATTCAAAGCTTTTTGATAGCTTTTTACGATGACTTGTTAAACAACAAGTCATTTGTAAAAGCCATAGTTAGTGAATGTGTTTTGCATTCAATGCATTAAATGCAAAAAGCTATTAAAAGCTTTTTGCATTGGGGATGCTTATTATACATCTTTCCTTAATGAAGTTGTTTGCTTATGTAACGGGCTGAGATGTAGGATTCACCTATATCAATTGTACTAAATTGTTTTTTAAGTAATAAATTTATTGGAAAAAATCCTTTACCCAAAAATAGGGTCGTCTCATGAATTTTAGTGGCCCCATGCCATTACCACAAAGAAGCTTTTAATCACACACATAATATACATATGTATTATTAGTGCATGAACTAATTAAACTCGAGTCTCATATCGTGCATATATATAACATAAGTGCATGAAATTTGATGGCCCTCATAAAGTGATGACCCTGTACAATCGCATCTCGACACTCTTCTAAAAACGGCCCTGTCAAAAAATACAAACTAATAATAAAATTTACAATGTGTAACAAATATATATAGTTGACGTGACTTTTAACTAAAATAACCTATAAAAAGTCTGTAGAAATAGAATGTAGAAACAAACAGAGTCGAGAAAGCTTGAGCTTGGCTCGTTTATAATCATAAGTCCCGAGCTCAGTCTCGTTTCAACCCTTATACTTTTAGCTCCAGTTCCACCTGATAGATAATTAAAACTCGATTCATGCTTGGCCGGTAAAGTACATTGGTATAGAGCTCGCTAATTATGCTCGTTTATATATCAAGATACATATTTACAGATAAAATTATACGTGATAAGGGTTGAGCTCGGGCTTTTGATTGTCTATGCTTGGATAGTTTCGAGCTTTTATAAGATTGGCTCGTTATGTTCCGAACTCGAGATAAAAGCATAAATGTCAAACGAGCTTGATAATTATGATTGTGAATGATCCGAGCTCGAGCTCGAGCTTTAACAACTTTGGATCGATTCAGATTGTTTATACCATATTATTCGATAGTTATACTATGAATATTGTAATAACTTTTAGATGATAAAATTACCCGTTCTAAAATTATATACGGGCTTAATTGTATAGTGATAATAAGGTAATAAAAATTCTAACTTAGGCCAAGTTTAGAGTACCTTAGGCCGTTGCGGAAAATTAGTTCCAGATTAGGGTTCAGTTTCAACCTGGTAATCGGGACTACGGAGGTACGGAGTGTAAACCTATAGGTCACTTAACACGTCTTGAAACTCTGATGAAGTGAGCTGTTAAAAGGAATTACATGTCCGCTGATGAACTTCAGTGAGTTTCCACTTCATGTAGTAACTCTAGACTGAATGATATACGTCACATCTCTGGTGTCCCAGCATAAGCAGAAGGGATTATCATCAGGGAATAATCCATCAAAGAAATTATCTCACATTGTGATTAACTCATCCAGTGATTTGATCAGTTGTAAATTCTTCCATTGGTGATGCATCCTCAGGAGTCTAGCTGATGGATCTCTAGGAAACTGAATTAAAGAAGCACACCGAAATGAATTCTCTTCAGATGGACATTTGTACTCGATTTTGAATGACCATTTCTATGATAAGTTACAATCCATTTTCAGTTGACCACGATTAAATATGTCCATGTAACCACTATTCCTAAAAGCAAGACGCTATTTTATGATGAGATTATATCGCCTATAATTAACCCCCCTTCATAAATCTTTGGAGACTAGGTTTTAAGATTTATCCCCTATAATATTAGGGATCACAACTGCGTGAAAGACACACAAAAAACCTAAAAACTTAGATGCGCAAGGGTTCTTGATTGGTGCCTCAAACAAGAACTTACATTTAGTCTTATCCCAAGTAGATATTCGTGATACCCAGGCAATAGGGTCAATTAGTTTACTTTGGAAAGTGATTAAACGATTCCAAGTGATATTCGGTAACCACGGTTTGGTATGTAGTTAGGTTATTGAGTATCTTTACCATGTTTTGGTCTCTTAACCTCCAACAAATCAAGTAACCTATTTTGAGCGGATAAATCAATGGGCTGGCTACTGCTATGAAACACATGGCTTCAAACTTTGCCAAGATTGAAAAGCTTGAAGGGGTGGACTTCAGAAGATGGCATAAGAAGATGCAATTCTTGCTTTCCAGCATGAGTGTGGTGTATGTGCTGACTACTCCCATACCTGAAGATGGAGGTGATAATCTGACTGTGGACCAAGTCAGGAGGAGGGCCAAATGGGACAATGATGATTATGTCTGCAGAGTTTAATCCTCAATGGTATGTCTGATTCCTTGTTTGATATTTACCATAATGTTAAAACTTCCAAAGAACTATGGGATACCTTAGAGGCCAAATATATGGCTGAGGATGCCTTAAGTAAGAAGTTCCTTGTTAGTAATTTCATAAATTACAAAATGACTGATTCAAGACCAGTCTTGGAATAATACAATGAACTTATTGGTATACTTGGAAGGTTTACACAACACAAGAAGAACATGGATGAATCTTTTCAGGTTTTATGTATCATTGATAAACTTCCCCTTTCATGGAAAGATTTTAAGCACACCTTGAAACATTTAAAGGAGGAATTAACTCTTGTTGAGTTGGGCAGTCATCTATGTATTAAGGAGTCTCTCAGGGTGCAGGATAATGACAAGCCAAAGGGAAGCATTGTTGCAGGTCCTTCAGTTGTCAATATGGTAGAGCATAACAATTCCTCCAGGTACAATGACAACAAGGGTAAATGTAAACATCATGATACAAAAGTTGATCCTAACAAGAAACAAAAAGTGACTTGTTGGAAGTGTGGGAAACCTGGACAATTGAAAAAGGATTGCAAAGCCGGTAATGTTGGCAACAAAGCCAATGGATCAAGCACAAAGGGTTTAGGGGATGGTTCTTCCAACTCACTGAAAGGTCAGAATATGTTTAATAAATCTCTTCAGGTTTATTATGTTACATATGTATCTAAGGCTTACTTCGTGCAGGATGATGATGTTGTGTGGTGAGCTGACTCGGGAGCAACTATGCATGTGTGTAAAGATAGATGCTGGTTCAAGACCTATGAGTCGCTGAATGATGGATCTATTCTTCACATGGGAAATAAGTCAACAGCCCTGGTGCATGGACGTGGTTGTGTAGATCTTAGGTTTAGTTCTGGAAAATAGTGTTTTGAATAATTGTGGTTATAAACAAGTGATTGAATCTGATAAATTTATTTTATCTAAACATGGTGTGTTTATTGGTTTTGGTTATTTAAGTAATCATATGTTCAGGCTTAATATTGTCTCTGATAATATTGGTTCAGCCTTCATGTCAACCTCTAAACTGAATGATTCAATCATATGGCATGCTAGACTGGGCCATGTCCACTTTAAGAGGATGCAAGATATGTCTAAGGATAGGTTAATCCTAGCTTTTGACATAGACACTGAAAAGTGTAAGACTTGCATGCTAACCAAAATAATTAAGAAACCATTTCAAAATATAAAACGTAAAACTAAAGTTTTGGAGCTGATCCATAGTGATTTATGTGATATGCATGCTACTCCTTTATTGGGGAATAAAAAGTACTTTGTGACATTTATTGATGGTGCCTCTAGGTTTTGCTATGTTTATTTATTACATTCAAAGAATGAAGCACTAGATAAATTCAAAGTATTCAAAACTGAAGTTGAATTACCAACAAGGATCTAATAATTGATTCATGACTGTTAGGGAATGTGAGTATCATTGATACTCTGTATTTTTTTGGTCTATTGGTATTATCCTTGAAACGACTACACTTATACTCTCAACAAAAATGGTATATCTAAAAGTAAAAACAGGGTATTAAAAGAAATGGTTAATTTCATGTTTTCCTATTCAGGGGTGAAGCTATGTTGACAACTTGCTATTTATTATATAGGTTTCTCAGTAAAAGGAACATGATAACCCTTTATGGAACTTAGACTAAAAGAAAAACTAAAATGACATTATCTCTGAGTTTAGGGTTGCCTAGGGCAGTTGTAGACTCTTTGATCCAAAGCTGGAAAATTTGGGTGAAGAGGATTGAAGGCATCTGTGGTTATTATGCTCATACGATTCCAAGCGCCATTTAGGTTTTATGTAATTGAACCATAATGATTCAGTTTGACAATTAACTCTATAAATTGAATTCATTGGGATGCTCTTTCTTCGGAGAGAATAGATTCTCATTAGTCCCTAGACCAAGTCAAAGGTCCTTGGTAAAAGGAACTGAAGACTCTGGTGGTTCAGTGGTCCCTAAAAAGGTCACTGAGGAGGTTGTTCAGCAACCTGAGCCTGAGCTTAGGAAAAGCAAAAGGCATAGGACTCTAAAGGATTTTGGGCCTGAATTTCAATTATACTTAATTAAAGGAAGAAGGGATGAGGTCTCTGGCCAACATTCATATTGCTTTAATGTTGAGGATGATCTCAAAAAATTTGATGAATCAATGAAGTCACATGATGTTGCTTTCTGGAAAGAAGCAATTAATGATGAGATGGACTTCATAATGGGTAACAACACTTGGGTATCGGCTGATCTACCTCCAGGTTGCAAACCTCTGGGTTGCAAATGGATCTTCAAAAGAAAACTAAAGGTAGATGGAACTGTTGAAAAGTTCAAGGTAAGGCTGGTCATTCAGGGCTTTAAACAAAAGTCAAGGATAGACTACTTTGATACTTATGCTCCAGTGGCCCGTATCAGTACCATAAGACTGTTGATTGCTATGACATCAATTAATAGTCTGATTATTCATCAGATGGATGTGAAGACAACTTTCTTAAATGGTAAACTGGAAGAGGATGTATATATGAACCAACCTCAGGGCTTCATCATGTCTGGCAATGAAAATAAGGTGTGTAAACTGATTAAGTCTCTTTATGGACTCAAACAGGAACCTAAGCAATGGCATCAAAAATTTGATAAAGTGGTTTTGTCTAATGGTTGTTTACTTAACCAAGCTGACAAATGTGTATATAGCAAATTTGATGAATTTGGTAAAGGAGTCATCATTTGCCTATATGTTGATGATATGCTGATCTTTGGCACTGACCAAGTTCAGGTTGACCTGACAAAGAAATTTTTATCATCAAGGTTCTCTATGAAGGACATGGGAGAGGCTGATGTTATCTCGGGTATAAGGATTAAACATGAAAGTAATGGTATAGCAATTTCTCAGTCTCATTATATTGAGAAGGTACTGAAGAAAATTAAAATACTTTTGATTGCACTCCAGTTTGTACTCACTATGGGATACAAGTAAAAAGCTGATTCCTGATAATGGTCAAGCTGTATCTTAAAGTTGAGTATTCTAAGGTGATTGGTGCTTAATGTATGACATGACTTATAATGGCCTGATATTGCATTTGTTATGGTAAACTGAGCAGGTATACTATTAATCCTGGTACTCAGCACTAGCAAAACAATTCAGCGGGTACTGAAGTACTTGAAAGAAAACATGGACTATAGATTGATATATATTGGTTATCCTTTAGTATTTGAAGGGGGATTACCCTGATTGTTAGCTGGAAAAGCAAACAATGAAGACAATTCGTCTAAAACGTGGCTGGGTATTCCCTGCTTAGTGGTGGTGCAAATTCTTAGGCTTTCCAGAAGCAAAAATTATATCACTGGTTCAACAATGGAATATGAATTTGTGGCTCTAGCAGCTGCTGGTAAGGAAGCTGAATGGTTAAAGAACTTGCTCCTTGAGATTCTGGTGTGGGTCAAACCTATAGCACCTATTTCTATTCGCTGTGATAGTGCTTCTATATTGGAAAAGGCTTATAGCCAGATGTACAATGGGAAGTCCAGACACCTAGGTGTCAGGCATAGCATGATTCGTAAACTGATCATGAATGGGGTGGTATCTATAGAGTTTGTGAGGTCTCAACAAAACTTAGCTGATCATTTGACGAAGGGACTGGCTAGAGACTTGGTTATAAAGTCTGCTGAAGGGATGTGATTAAAGTCCAACTAAGTCGCTGAATGCTAGGACACCTAACTCCCTACTGAGGAAACTTGGCAGCTGAGTTCAATGTGGAAAGCTGAACATTTAGAGGGACTAAAGCACATGTTTTACAAATTCATCATAAGGGATGTTTGGAACATGCTGAAAAAGGAGGATGAAGTTTTAACTTCTTAATGGTTAGTTTATTTGAAAAAAATGCTTAGCAGGGAGATGAATAAAGTGATACCAACTAGTATATGTTTAGGTTTCGACCGCCTAGAGAGCTAGCTTTGGCTTTTACAACATTTATGAATTAGATATGGACACATGGCTTGTATAGTGTCAGGAGCGTTTAAGTGTTTGAAAACTTGTGTGTATTTACCTTCAGGTACTCAAATGGGTTGAAGGGTTCAATTCTTAAAAAACCCTCATTCTTGAATATTTAAACGTGTAATTACTAAGATGGAAATTCAATCCTCAGGACATTTTCAATTATGCACTTGTTTGTTTAATGTTTATTTTGCATGCAAAGGAATTGTACTAAATTAGGGAGGATTATTAGAAATTTAGTTCAATTGTAGGGTTCAGTGGTAATGGGACTGGAGGTACGGAGTGTACCTGACTCTGATAGTGGTTAAAAGGAATTCATGTCGCTGGTGAACTTTAGTGAGTTCACTCTTTAGTGAGTAACTTTAGACTGAAGGATATTCGTCAGTCTGGTGTAATTCTTTTGAGTTAACTATATTTTTGGTCCTTATGGTTTACCGGGTATAACACTTTTGGTCCAAAATTATTTTTTGTAACGGATCTTGTCCATTTGTTTTAACCCGTAACACTTTTGGTCCAACCGTGTGTTTTTTTCTTGGACCAAAAGTGTTACACCCGGTAAACCATAAGGACCAAAAATGCTACACCAGGTAAAAGTGTTACACACGGTTGGACCAAAAGTGTTACGGGTCAAAAAAAATGGACAAGATCCGTTACAAAAAAATAATTTTGGACCAAAAGTGTTACACGTGGTAAACCATAAGGACCAAAAATGTAATTAACTCTGAAAATTATGTCTTATTATTTGAAAATTCAATTTGGGTTTTATTAATCTCATTAATTAATAGATATATTTAATTATTTGCACTAAATTTAGTTAAATTTACCTATTTAATTTGTCCCAGCAGATTTAGTCAAATATGATATTATCAAATTGTTTTATTTTTAATTTTATGCTTTTACGAACGAAAACGTAATTTGCCCATTTTGGCCCTTGTTCGTTTTGGCCCCTGCTCGTTTTAGCCCGCGCCCATTTTAGCCCGTGCCCACCTAGCCCGCCCGTTTTGCCACCTTTACTAAAACTAAAAGAAAATCAATAAACATTAGAGGGAGATTATATTGGAAACTATCCTTTTCTTAGATACTGGGGGACACATCTCAGCCATCCATCTAAAACCCATCTATGGCTGAGATTAAAACTCACTTATTAAACAAAAAAAGAAACCTAATAAAAAACGCGAAGGGGTATTATTGTCATTTCACGTCCTACACCAACCACACCTCCAATCACTCACACATCATCTTTTTTAGATCTATCCCTCTCTCTCTCACCTAACACACACTAAAAACACACAAAACACATGGGATCTGAATCTATCATCACGGACATCTAATCGATCGATCATCTCCTTCGTAAATTGATTATCTCCTTCTTCGGTTCATTAACATCAGGTAAAGTTCATCCGATCTGTTTTTACTTATCTTTTTTTAGCTTATTTGATGTGAATAAGCTTATAATTCAGCTTAACCTTTTTTAGTTTATTTGATGTGAATTTATCTACGAATTTAGTTTTGATGTGAATAAGATGATCGTTTTTTTTAGCTTATAAATTTATCCTTTTTTTAGCTAATTTGATGTGATTAAGCATATGAATTTATCGTCATCTGAATTTATATAAATTCAGCTTATTTGACGAATTATGTAAATTTATCGTGTTGAATGATAAGCTAACTTATTAGGTGATTGATGTAAATAAGCTTATGAATTATCATCATCTGAATTTATTATGCTGAATTATAAGCTAACTTATTAGCTTATTTTTATGAATTATCAGGTTTTATGGCTTAATCTACGCTGAACAGATATAATATGACTTGTTAGTGAAAAATCATATATGATAAATTGCTTGATAAAAAACTGTAAAAACTTATGTACTATCATATATGATATAAGCTAGGTTTTAAGCATTTATACTATATCCATATATGATAATGTGCTTGAAAATAAAATACAAGTAGTTTGTGATCTCTTGGTGAGTAGTAAAAAGTAAGTTTTGTGTATAATATCATATATGATAATCTGCTTGAAAGTCAACTTCTTTAACACTATAATATATCATATATGATAATGTGCTTGAAACTAAAATACAAGCAAGTCTGTCATCTCCTGGTGAGTAATTAAAAGTTAGTTGTGTGTTCTACTTGAATGTTAACTTCTGTAACACTATAATATATTATATATGATAATGTGCTTAACACTAAAATCAAATCTTTTTATTTGTGTAGAGAAAATTGTTTTCAATGCATTTTACATAAGAAATGGACAAGAAATGGAAATACACAAGATGAAAATGAGGTTTGCAACAAAGATCCTGACACATGACATAAACATATACATAGAGAAGATGAGCGACGAGGCATATGCGTTTGCAAAGAAGCACACAGACAAACAGGCGAAGCATAATCTCATAAGGGATGCAGTCATAAAAAGGAAAAAGCTCAGGATTCGTAAAAGAGTTGGCAGTGCCATCTGATGTAGTTACCTTTGAATGTAGATAATATTTACTAGTTTTTATTTTTAAGTACTTGTAGTATGTACTAGTGGTATCGTAGTGTGTACCACATTTTAGGGATACGTTGACCAATCTTTAACTATGTAATGCTACTACATCTCTTTTATGCTGATGATGTGGTCTTCATATCCCAATGATATGATTCGAATATCATCACTCGTGTGTTTTTTTTTATTTTACAGTAGGAAAAAATATTGTAGATTGTTTCAACACAAAAATGATGGTAGATAAAAAATGTTGAACTTAATGTTATATCATATATGATTTCTTTCAGAAGTCATATATGAAGGTATGATTCAAACTTGTAAAATACAAAAATCAAATGTGATTAGTCAAAACAAAAAAGAAATAATGTAAAATCGATTGTGATGAACCAGCATATCATATATGATATATAAAAGGTAAAATCATGTAACAAATAAAGATCTAACACTTATTCATAAACAAAAGAGTACTTTTTAACAATATCATATATGATAACTCAAATAGAAAGTAACCTAATGTAAAATCACATATGATATATCTAGGATATTATATATGATAAACACTTATTCATAATCAAAAGACACAAAAACAAAAAGTCTGTTGAATTCATGATTAAACCAAAACCTTCTTTTAATTGAAACTACTATTCTTCTTTTTAAATCAATTCTTCTTCGTTTTCAACCAAATCTACTTTTTCTTGAACAACTTCATCCTGGGCCACGACGACTTCATCTTGATCCTTAAACATACCCGTGCACGTCTTCTTGTTATGATCAATACCTTCACACAACGAACATGAATTCTTGTTCCTCATAACTTTTTAATCTCTTTCTCTTTCTTTCCTTTAATACGCACCTTTCAATCTATGAAAAAATAAAAATAAAAATAAAATAATAAATAAACAGTCACTTGGAAAAAATGAAATATCATATATGATAATCGCATGCCATATACATATGAAAAAGCAATATCATATATGATATCATCTATGATATACGTACGAAAAATATCATATATGATATATCAAACACATTAACCAAAACCTACTTAAAACAGCTTATTGCT